>BPLR01021446.1:0-231520 GCA_021605095.1 Caerostris extrusa
GTCACGTATTGCTGCCTTTTAAAAAGAAATGGCGCATAAAGGAGTGAAAAATTCAGGATTTCCAAATATTTTTATGTTGAAAAACAGAAATCTTGTTAGTTAGAAATAATTATTAGTAGTTTAGACATTTATGACAATTATTCATGAATTTCAAATCTACTAATAATTATTCTGTTAATATATCATGACTATATCCAAATTTCGAGTACTATATTTTTACTATATAATGATTTAAACAGACTAAATGGCCGAGCTTCCAGCTCTCTGGCGTTCGGGTTCGAGTTCCGGCGGTGCCAAGGGATGTTTGTAGTGGTTCTGGAATCCACTTTAAGTTGTAGATCCCGGTCTCATATGACTGTAGAGCGTCACTGAGCTAAGCCAGACTTCTAACTACGGGAGCTCCATCCCAACAGTAGCTGTCCCCTTTTTCCTTCAACCATGAGTCCATATAAGTTCGTGGGCTTGGTCTATATGTCTACCAAGTGGGATAAGAAACAACAACAACATGATTTAATTTTTATCTGCAGGAAATGGTTCAAGCTATCCCTTCGGAGTTTTTAAGATACAAAGAGAATCACTGTGAATTAACAGGTGTTTTAAAATTAAAACACTTTTTGTAACTAATAAATAAATCTAATTATTTATTTATTTTTGTAATTGTTATATTTTAACTCAAAAAATCCGTTTAATTTTTTCTTCTGTTTTTTTAAAAGTAATTACAAAACATTTTTAACTCTAAATAATTTTCAAGAAATCTTCTACAAACTAGCCAGGTTTATGCACAAAAAGAATCCATACAGAAAGATCCTCATTATTTACACAGTTATAATTGACGTTTATTATTAGAGTTACAAGTGAAATAAAAACAAGGCATAAATTGACTTTCCAAAAAAAAAAAAAAATAGTTGAGAAATCCAATACAAAATGTCTGCTCTTACCAACACAGGACATTTATTAGAAGCCGATTAATAACTGTCATAAAACTAACGAACAGCATCTTTAAGAAGTTACAGAACCTTCACGTGATGACGAAAAAAAAAAAAAAAATGGCTACAGGAAAAAAGATATTATCCCCATTCTTTCTAATTCATGATATTTAATCAAGTGAATCCATAAATAAAGGGCAACATCCGCTTTGAGAAGTGAAGTGAAATACTAATAAAAAGTGAATCATGGGAAGAAGAGCAAACAGAAAAAGAAGAAGAAAAAAGAACTCGTGACGTCATATGGAGCTAGTGGCGGAACTGGGTGAATTTCGAGGTCATAAGGGGACAATGTCTCTCTCTAGCAGCTGCGAACCATTATTACATGCAATCAGATCTGATAGAAGGGCTTCGGTTTTTCGACTGTGATTTCAGGTTGATCAGCAGTTGAAACAGGTGTTCCTTTCTTGCACATGCCTTTTTTGGACGGACAGATCAATGGGACTCTGAAAATCATTAAGGAAGATGCTTTTTGTATGAGAAAACAAAATAAATAAAAAAAAATTTTTTTTTTTTCCCGCAATGATTTAATAAAAGTAAAGAATTACTGGTTTCGGCCGCTGTGAAGTTATGTGTGATTTTCGATCCAGTATATATTACAAGAGGTTCTTGAAATTAGAATTTCTTCCATTAACGCATTATAGTGAAATTTTTATTACTTTATTATATTTATCTTCTAAGAATGAATAAATGATAAAAAAGGAAGAAATTTAAAAGTTTTATATACTTTTTTTTTCTTTTAAATTATCAAAAAAATAATAACTAATAATAATAATAAAATAAATATTTGTCTGACTCTTAACTAATTTTGTAGCAGCCTGTTGGCCAAGTGACTAGAGCTCTGGCTTTTAGTATCCCAAGCTTCAGGTTCAAATCCTGGCGGAGGCATGGATGTTTGTGAGTGATTCGAATCCCCTTTAAACTGTAGGTACCGGTCTGTTTAGCCCTCGTGTGCACAAGATGACCGTAGAGACAAACCAAACTTAACATTTTGTAAGCGTGACTCAGTCGTAACGTGCCTGGTGAAGAGTTAGGGCGAAGGTTCAATTCGCTGGAGGCATTTTTCTAAAACACTGTTTCAAAAATAAAAAATAAAAAACCGAGGAGATTCGATGGCGTTTGTGATGTTCAGCATCTTGCTTCGTGACTCGGACTACTTGGTGGAAGTTTTCCAGGTTTTTCCGATACGCGGTGTAGTTGCCCCTAAAAAGTCCTTCAGGAAGGCACTACCCTCCTACTTCAGCGATACAGAGCAGAAACCGGACATCTACCTACGGGTACCCCCATCACAACAGAAGCTGCCCGCCTTACGTGAGGGATACGACAACAACTATTTTTGTAAAAAGGCAATTTTCTTTAAAAAAAAAATTGAATAAAACAAATAAATTAGCGTAATTATTTAAAAGGTTTTTTTTTTTTGTTTGTTAATATTTCAAATCTATTTAAATTAAATGTGAGATATATTAAACATTCGCTAAACAATATTAATTTTTGAAAGAGAAAATTAACAAAAATAGAAATTTGTTTTCTTAAAATTGAAATTTTTTTATATTCATTTTTAAATTGGCTCAATTTCGTGACCCAGTACCAGAACACATAAATGGACCTGAGTTTGATTCCGATGGTAGCGTGAGTTGTTGATACTACTTTGAAAGATGTAGATGTAGTTTTCGAATGACACTAGTGATAAAGTGGCTCGGGGGGTTTGATGAGAGTTTTCCGTTTTTCTCCAGTATCAGTAGAAAAATTGAATCACTAAAGGCATATTCAAACACCAATACTAATCTTAGAGTAACCAACAAACCAATATTTAAACGGCGAAATGGTGTCAAAATAAAACGTTTCATGGACTTAATGATGACAGGATAAAATAACAATGAATAATTCTTTTTTAACACGTTGAACTGTTGATAGTTAAGTTAAATTGATGATACATGTAACATAATATAAAACATTCATGCCATTTTCCATTTTTTACACAGCATTTTGAAATAAAATTGAACTTTGCAACATCAACTGTGAAATTAAAAGAAAAATTAAATGAAAACAGAACAATCATTTTATTAGAGTAACTCTAAAAAATAAAAAACTTCACAGGACGGATTATTCAAGCATTTTATAGGATTACTTTTTTCTTCGAAATACATTTCAGTGTAATGGCTTTTACTGTTTAAATTTTACCAAAGAAAGAAAATATTGCTTTTCTTTCTACAGTAAGCATTCAAGCAAATTGGGGAAATAAAAAAAAAAAAAGAAGGTGAAAGTAGAATGCAGTTTTAAATTCACTTTTTTAATAAAAAGATTGGAGTCCTTAGTAACGTAATATAAACACTAAAAGGTTTAGTTTCTTAATGTTTTTAATGTCTATGAAATATGAAAATTTAAGTTGCCATGGCACCAAAGAAAATGTCTATATTAATATAACAAACACATCTAGCCTTAATCGATAAAAGGATTCATCAAATATCTTAGTGTTGCATAAAACGACACATATTTGAACAGGCTCTTTTTATTTATTATGGGTTGATAAAAATAATTTGTTGGCGAAAATTAATCTACATTTGTAAATTTGACAAGTTTCATATCGTTGAATAAATTATAACAGTCCCCAACCTCTTATACGTTTAAGGTTATTCTTATGATAAATTAATTTGGGGCCAGAATGGCCGAGAGTCTCGCGCTCCGGTGCTCGGTGCCAACACAGGTTTCGGGTTCGCGTCCGGCTATGCCATGAATGGTTATATTGGTTCGAAATCCACTTTAAGCTGCATATGACCGTAAGAGCGTTATGGAGCCCAATCAGACTCTCTTTTCTCACCCACATCATTCCCAAACTGTATAGAATCAACTCAGCTGTACGCACAATGACGTGGTGTAGTAGTAGTACATATATTAATTTGATGGAGAAAATATAATTATATTCAAATAGATCATAGAAAAATAAATAAATTTTTTTTTAATTATGAGAAATTAATTCATTTCAAATTAAGTAAATGCTTATCGTGCCCCCCTAAAAAAATGTTAAAGTAATTTACTTAATTCCTTTTTTAAATATTTGTGACACTAAAGATGTATTATACCTGGATTAAATAATGAAATAGATAATTAACAACGATATCAGTAATAATTCTTACTGTGGAAATTATAACTAAATAAAATGAAACACATCAGAAACAAAATACAAGTCGAGCCTCTACAATTAAAAAACACACACTACGTTGGCATAAATAAATCCAGAGCAAACACACTCACTTCCGTCACTCATTGTCTCAACGGCAACTCTATGAACAGAACTGCGAAAGCTCTCTAGAACAGAGTGAGCAGGGAGAGCGAATGACAGAACTTTGACCTTATCCTCCATCCGAGCTTCCTCTCGCATCCACTAATTAAACGCCATCAATGAGATCCAAACGCTTCCTCTCCGACGCACACTCGCTCGGATGATGACCTCTTTAAACCGAACCTGAAGCCCGCTAATCTCGCCTCTATTAAAGCGACATTCCGGCTTTATTGGGATCAGGCTCAATCTGCTGACGGAGGATTTAATGGTATACACTAGTATTGCATTAAATATCGTCCATGGGATACCTTTATTGGTTATACTGAATTTCCTGTTCATAATGCACAGTCGTCATTTTTGGCAGTAAATCAGCAATGGCTTAAAATTGGCAGGCAATTGAGATCAAGCTTAACCAAGCAGTTCGATTATGGAAGATTTAATGGTATATACTAGTAAATATTGCATTAAATCTCGACTATGGGATACTTTTATTGGTTCTACTGGATTTCCTGTTCAGAATGCACAGTCGTCATTTTTCGCACAAAATCACGATGTATTTAATGACATACTAGTATTGCATTAAATCTCGTCTGTGGATATCGTTATTGGTTCTACTGAATTTCATGTTCATAATTCACATTCACAGTCGTAATTTGTCGCATAAAATCACGATGCATTTAATGGCATACTAGTATTGCATTAAATCTCGTCTGTGGATATCTTTATTGGTTCTACTGAATTTCCTCTTCATAATGCATAGTCGTCATTTTTGGCAGTAAATCAGCAACCATGTATTTAATGGTATACTAGCACTCAATATACTAGTATTGCATTAAATCTAGTCTGTGGGGTACCTTTATTGATTCTACCGAATTTCCATCAAATAATGCAAAGTCGTATTTTTTGCAGAAAATCAGCAATGATGTATTTAGTGGTATGTTATCACTCAGTATACTAGTATTACATTAAATCTCATCTGTGGGATACCTTTATTGGTTCTACTGAATTTCCATCAAATAATGCAAAGTCGTAATTTTTCGCAGAAAATCAGCAATGATGTATTTAGTGGTATACTATCACTCAGTATACTTGTATTGCATTAAATCTCATCTGTGGGATACCTTTTATTGGTTCTACTGAATTTCCTGTTCATAATGCACAGTCGTCATTTGTGGCAGTAAATCAGCAATGGCGTATAATTGGCAGGCAATTTACATCCGTACAATGATTTACCTTGATTTTCCTTGGGATTATAAAATTAGTTTTCTATTTAAAGTATAGATCAGGGGTGGCCAACCCAAATGATCTTGCGGGCCATTTTAGAAATGCATCAGAACTTCGCGGTTTGCTCTGCTGACAACAATCAACTGTGTGTATCTAGGGATGGTCACTGCGTCACTTTAAAGTGAAACATAGAACCTGTTCTATTAGATGTTCCAAGATGCGCGCATCATCAATTCAGAATATAATTTAATTATTCTGCGACCTCATAACTGTGAAGTCATAAATAAAACAGGCAATATTTGTCATATATTCGCAAGAATATTGTTTTAAACTCAAAGTAAATTTTTTATCATAATTTCGACAGTTCATTTTTTGAATATATGGATGCACACATAATGTATTCTTTAATACAGTAATTTTCACTACTTTGGCCATTATAAAATAAATATAATTTGTAAAAGTGTCATAAATCTCACGGGCCGCAAAAATATTCAAGGCGGGCCGAGGGTTGGCCACCCCTGGTATAAATCATAAATTTTTTTAATTTAAAGCTAGTAATTGATGTATTTGTACTTATATTTTTGGTTTACAAAAAAAAAGTACACAACAGGTTGTAAATATGGACTGAGAATTTCAACATATAAATTGAGGATTATAGGCAAAAAAAAAAAAAAAAAAGCATTAAATTAACAATCCAAGAATGTCCAATGTTATTGTTTCGTTGAGCCATACACAAATTAAAAAAAAAATAACAATGACAAATGTATACTCTATGATATCCGTCATAGCAAATTTGAAAAAAATGAAAAAATGCATACTTTATGATATCCGTCATAACAAATTAGAAAAATAATAATAAATGTATACTATGATATCCGTTTTATAATTAGGGGGAAATTAGATTATAGGTAAAAAATTAACGATCCAAGAATGTTAAACCTTATGGTTTCCTTGAGCCATACACAAATTAAAAAAAAAAAATTAACGAGAAATGTATATTCTATGACATCCGTTATATCCATTAGGGGGAAATTAATGAGAAATGTCTACTCTATGATATCCGTTATAGTAAATTAGATAAAAAAATGTCAGCATATAATCTTGTATTTCTTTTAGTGATGAGGTTTTTTTTAAATGTCAAAAAATTTAATCAAGAAACATTAGGATTGATTTAAATAAAATAACATTTTCATTTTTTTATGATACTGGAGAAAAAAGAATCAAAATGCTTTAAGGAAATTCAAGATTTTTTTTTTTTTGGAAAAAAAAAGATTAAAACTAGTTAGAATTGTGACAAAGTGTCTGGTTTCAACCATTGTGTGCAGTCTGGTGGAAGTTTTCTAAGTTTCGTCGCATACGAAAACGGAAACGCCCTGAAATCTCAAGAAGGTAATAATCCCATTATGGACTATTCCTAATATATTTCATGATATAAAAATAACAATAATAAATAATTCAAACAAATTTGAGTAAAAGTATTTGATGACAGATACAAAATCAAAGTTACAAAATGCTATTATTGACTGAGCTCTAAACCGACTAAAAAGAAAACTACTGAAAAAATACACAGAACAAAACAGAAAAATTTCAATAAATGACATACTTTTAACTCTTTTATTATTATTAATGACATAGGTTAGGTAAAAACGTCAATATTATGTGAATATCCTATTAAGCATACAATGTTTAGTGAATAACATAACCAAACCGGTTCTTGTTTTATGGCAACAACAATTTTATTTACAAGTTTCAATATTTAATACTTAAAATGTAAATTTGCATTTACACAAAAAGTTTCAAGAATCGTGAATATCATGAAATCGTGTTACGATAGTTACGAAACCCTGTTATTGCAAAATAATACTGTGGTGTTTTCATTCATAGATCTTCACGAAAATTCATCATCAATAAGGTATAAGAATACAAAATTTAAATTGTATTTTATTGAAATCATAAAAGCAAAGTAGTTGGTGAAAAATTATTGTGAGAGAAAATAAAAATAAAAAATCTTCATTGTATGTATGAATGCATTTTAAACAAAAGGGAATAATTTTCAGAAATATCTATTTAGTTCGTAAGTTTATTTAAACCACACTATTCAGAATGCAACAAATGATCTTACGAATTTTTGAAAGATATGACTCTTTTAAAAAAGATAAATATCAAGTCTAAACTACATTTCATACTTTCAAAAGTAGAAAAACAAAATATTAACAAGAATAATTCTTGTTAATAATTAAGAATTGAGATTCATACATGGTTCGGCTTGGTTTGCTGCTCCACGGTCATTTTGTGCACACTTTTAGGATAATTAGACCGGTATCAACAAAGATAAGAAGGTGGATTCCGAACCACTAACAAATATCCTTGCCACCGCCAGGATTCGAATCTGAAGCTTAGTGGTACCAAAGGTTACAGCGCCAGCCAATTGGCTATCATGCCGCCAAAATATCTGGAGATGGCATTTCGGATGTTATCCACTTTTTAATATTATTTGTTACATAGAAAGTGTTGTAGCCAATTGACCATCAGGCCGCAAGAGATTCATATATGCGCATATTGTATGAAATAGCATTATAGTTTCGTAACATAAATTCTAATAATATACAAGTTAATGGTATAAAAGTAAGTTAGACCAATTTAAATAATAAAAATTTAAAAAAAAAGAAAATATTTCAAATTCAAAGCTTAAGTGAAGGATGTTGATTTTTATTTTAGAAAAAAATTTATCATGAAGTCGATAAATAAAAGAGAGAACGCTCATAAAAACAAGGAAGTAATAAAAGCTTTATCAGAAATTGAAACGATAGTATTTACTTTCACAAAAACGAGTTTCACTTCAACGAAATGATTGCCACCAAAACAAAGGAAAATTCAGTTAAAATAAGTAAAAAGAGTAAATACTTAAAAGAGAATTGAAACTACTTTAGAGCCAATGTGAAAAATTATCTGGATGAGTAATAAACAACCAGTTTTATAACAGATGCACTGTTACGAAAGGTGCGGCAACAGGTAAAATGCTACACTTCATCTACTGAAAGAACGGAAACAATAATAATTATTACTATAAATAATTTTCGTATGGGAGAAAACACTGAAAATTCCACGCAGACAGTATTGATGCAAGACTGTTAAAGTCATTAATTAGTCCACAATCACGTTCAATCTTTAAACAATGACTGCAACTCTAACCATCAGAAGAAATATATTAATTCAGAATTATATAATTCAGAATATATTAACTCAGATTATATTAATTCAGAAAAGGCGCCAACAATCTTTTTTTTTATTTTACCACAAACACAAGTATATTAAAAAAAAAAAAAAAAAGAAACATTTATCTTATTGAGATTATCTTAAAACTAATCTAAGTAAGATTACAAAGAGAAAAACATGTATTATTTATAGTTGCTTGTAATCTATTGCATTTTTATAGGGTATCATAATTTACTATATTCTTCAAAATAAGTTTTCAATTGTATGGTTCATTTAAAATTTTTATCTTGATTTAGATAACACATGTAAAAATGTTCTTAAAAATATACCTATCACATTTTTTTTTTCTTGCTAAAAACAAGATTTCTTTGTGTTTAATGCCAAATAATTTCTTAACTCAGCTGATTTTTTTTCCTTCTTTTTTAAAATATCTAACTCTATGTTCTCGCTTTTTTATTATTACCAGAATAATTACAAAATAAATACTAATTATATCGTATCATATATATAATATATATTACCATGTTAATTTTACCAGATTTAAATTTTAGAGGCACTTCATATTTCTAAGAATTTATATAAATAAAGAAAAAAACTCATTAATTTGATTTTTCCAAAGATTTCTCCTTTCGCTGGCGAAACGAAAATTAAGGAAACAAAGTCGAAAACTTTAAAATTCTGACATATTCTTTATAGACCGATTTGTCAGTAAGTTTGGGATAACAACAATTTATTTCTCTTTGATTTATTCTTTAAATTTTGTCCCGACTTTAAGCATATTTATTTTTCGACTTAAAATTTTTTTGAACTCCTTAAATTTCTATAATCGCAATCCTTTGCTAACGTGCTAAGAGTAATGGCATGATTGTTAGTGTATTCTTTTTGTATACCGTTTTTGACGCTGCAGAACAATTTATTTTTTAATTCACACTTTCCCTATATATATATATATTTATATATCTTGTTCAACTTTTCAATCGTTAATAAAATACTTTTTATTCATCCATTTAATTTCAAATACATTTTTTTAAACTTGTAGTGTATGACACTGGATGTCAATACAGTTTTTCAAATATTAATTCATTCATTAAATTTAATTAATATTTATATTAATTGTAATTATTTAATAAAATGTAACTAAAATAAAATTTTTCTTTGTTGGCCTAAGTAGGAATTGACTTTACTTTTTTTTTATATTACTTGTTAAAATGTTACGATACATCTAGTGCTAACGAAACTGAATCTTACTAATTAATAATGAATTTGTGGTAGGATCGGTTTTCTATCATACATTAAGATACATGAAAAGAATATATATACATATATAATGAGTACAATTCTAATTTTGTAAATAAATAAAATGTTTTTGTAGAATATCACTGAAGGTCTAATTTATCAGTCTTCATAACAAAGTAATTTATTCATGACAAACACAAAAAAGAAAAACCGTGCAATTCAAAGTCGGCAATATTAAATCTCTTTTTCATAAGCAGGATGCATACTACTGAACAAAATAGACGACGACATTCAATACAGCCTCTTATTATTTAAAAGAATATGTTTCATTTTATTTTTACATTGTGAGCTTCAACGGTAATTAAATCTAATCAAATAACAAAACAAAAAAATATCTCTATACCAATAAGATGCCATTTCGCTTTCAATCTGATTATTCATAGTTGAGTAAAAGATAAAAAAAAAAAGCTCACAGAGCTGCATTCATTAAAACCTAATTAGTTTTATGCATTAATTAGCCTTTTCCATGTTTTTTTTATTTATTTATGTACTAATTTTTTTATTCTTGTGATCAATTTACCTGAGAAAAAGCATTCGCTACTTAAAAAAGAACAGAACTCAGATAGGTAAATAATTATTTCAGAAAAATAATCAATAGCTTCTTTGAATGTTGTCAATCAATATTCAATCAACAAGTTTCTACACACACAAAAAAAATATGTAATTAACACAGGTACGCAAAATAATATACTTTATTTACTTATAAGAAAAGCTTTTAAAAAAGACAATTAAATAATACAGTACCCCTTATTATTATTTCTTTTTTAATGCAGCTGGAAAACACTTATTATTTAAAATGTTAAATTGTCTTTGATGGCTTAAGGCAAGAGCTGCACCGACGTTACTCACTTAGCACTTACCAGGAAGTGCGTAGCTTGAAAATAATCTACGCACGCGGAGTAACAATACTCTCGCAACGCTCTACGATTATGTTATACCAGGACCTACGGTTTAAAGCGGATTCCGAACCACTACAAACATCCATGACACCATCGGGACTCGAACCCAAATCCTGTGGCACCGAGCGCCAGCCACTCGGCCATCAGGCGCCTTACCCCTTATTATAAAAGAAGAAAATTAAGAATGATTTTGATTAATTATGATTCTGAAGAAGAATTAATTATTATTATTATTTTTTTTTTCTTTAAAAAAGAACGGTATAAAGAGGAGTTATAATTTAAAACTTAAGTTTTGTTATTACTTAGGCTTGGCTTAGCAAACTTTAATTTTATCTTCTAATGCATTTTTAAATAATATTAGCAAGATGTTTATTAACGCACAAAATCAATTATTAAAAATAACAGAAAATAACACTGCTATGACTTTCACAATAAATGCTTTGAACTTGGCGAAAAATTATTGATAGACAAGCTATAATCAAAAATAATTCCTTGTTATTAACATAAAACTTTGAACTTGTTTGGTTTCAAGGTAACCCAAACCGATATGTGTTCGGCAAATTAAAAAAAACAACAGGGATTAAAAGAACAGGTGTAAAAATCGCAAATTGGCAATTAATTTTTAAGCGCGATAAGAAAAAAAGTTTTGAAAAGTTTTGTATTAGCAAATACCCTTGAGCCCAAACTTTTTGTTTTTTATAAAAAAAGACACACTAGTTTATTCTGTTTTTAATAACCTTATCTTCCTAGCGTTATTTTAAAAAAAGATTTTACTTAACGAAAAAAAGAAAACTTAACTGAAAATACTTAGAGCGTTTACTTAAAAATAATAAGATGAAGAAGAAAAATAAAAATAATTTCTTTTAAAAGAAATTGTTTTCTTTATCACAAACTTTTTTTTTAATTTGCTCCAAGTTTTGCCCGTTTATCTTACAATTAGCTATTTCATTTTGAAGAAATTTAAATTAAAATTTTCTATTATTATCCAATTTTTAATATTTTATTTATTTTTTAACAAATGATATTTTCAAACATTGCCATTTTGAACAGAAATCATTTGCCATTAAAATAGCCATTTTTAGTAAATTCAGCATTGCACAGGCTGCTCTGGTGCCAGATACACTTTATTTACATTGTACCCCAACAACTTTCACCACAACAGGCTATTAGACTCATTTTTTAAATAAAAATAACTTTTAACGGTCATTTTTTAGCTTTTCATTTTAAAGGTCATTATTTTTTTTTACTTTTTAACTTTTAATGGTCATTTTAAAATAAAATTTTTATTATTTGCAATAGTTTGCAATGGTTTTAATGATTGCAAGTTTCCAATGGTTAATGGTTGCAATTTGCATGGCTTGCAGTACCTCAAAAAAATGAAAGCATTTTACTTACATTAATTAAATAAAATTAAAAGCAGTACAATTGGAAAATCCAATTTATTATAAAGTTTTAAATTAATATTTTATTATTTATTATCGAGATAGTTACATAATTGTATTGTATTTACTTTTAAAAAATCGGAGCATTTAAAATTAAAAATTAAATAATTGTATTGTATTTACTTTTAAAAAATCGAGCATTTA
This sequence comes from Caerostris extrusa, assembly GCA_021605095.1. NCBI lineage: Eukaryota > Metazoa > Arthropoda > Arachnida > Araneae > Araneidae > Caerostris > Caerostris extrusa. Next base: position 12,485 of record BPLR01021446.1, read on the forward strand.
AAATTAAAAATTACATAATTGTATTGTATTTACTTTTTTTAAAAATCGAGCAAATTTGCAAATGGTTTTAATGATTGAAAATATGCAATGGCTAATGGTTTCAATTTGCATAGCTTACAGTGCCCCAAAAAAAGAAAGAATTTTACTTACATTAATTAAATAAAAATTAAAAAAGGAGTATAATTAAAAAAATTTTTAAATTAATATTTTATTATTTATTACCACGATAGTTACTTAATTGATTGCATTTACTTTTAAAAATCAAGCATATAACAATAACATCATTATTTAAGGGAATAAAATTACAACTTAAAAACAAAAACAAATTTTATGTAATTAAAATGCTTCAAACATAAATTCTCATTTAAATCAAAACAAAATGAAATATTCAAAAACAAATTAAAGTACAACGCACTTTTAATTTTGTGTCCCATCAATGCTATTTTTAAAGATTGGGAAAGACGCCATTGGCACTCTATATTCCAAGGTCAAACAAATTATACGATTTCCTAATTTCGACAGGTGATTGTAAGACGAAGTTTATTGTTTTATAGCACTTATTTATCAATGGGAAATGCGCAATGTGACATTGAGAGAGTGATAATTCGAGCAGAACGTGTATTACTATTCCCCATTAATGAAATCTTATGATTCGTGATCCTACGAATACGAATTTATTGACTAAAGCAGACGTAACCAACCTGCGGGCCACTTTGAATATTTTTCCGGGCAGTGAGATTTATCACACTTTTACAAAATATATTTATTTTATAATGGCCAAAGTAGTGGAAATCAATGTATTAAAAAAATACATTACGTGTGCATCCATGTATTCAAAAATGAACTGTCGAAATTATGAAAAAAATTAACTTTGATTTTTAAAATAATATTCTTGCGAATATAGGACAGATATTGGCTGTTTTATGTATGAGTTTATAGTTATGAGTTCGCAGAATAATTAAATTATATTCTGTAAACTCACGCTCAAACAAACGGACACGCTCAAACATAACGGACGCTATCCTGCAAAAAGCCAATTACGATGTGCATATATCCAAATTGAGATGGATTTGCAAAAAAAGTGAAAGAGTGGAGAAACAAATATCGCACTAGTAAAATAAATATTTTTTAATGATTTCATTTTTTTTTTCTATATTTATGCATTTTTTTAAATTTCATTTTTAGAGTTTTATATTTGTTTACAATGTGCGTTTAGTATCATTATTATTATATTAACTACGTTTACATGTAAGTATGAAAGTAAACACAATAATAATAAGTCATTACGCTTCAATTTTTAACTCTAAAAAAATGTCTATAGTGGGTCTAAATCTAATATAGTGATAAATAATTTTATATGCGGCCCTCGGAGTTGTGATGCATTTCCAAAGTGGACAGCAAGAACATTTGGGTTGGCCACCCCTGTACTAAAGTCTAAGCTTGTTGAAGCTCCAGTTTGTTGACCATTCTCCATAGGGAAAACCCAAATAGATGACAGTTTTTGGAACGATTACTCATAGAGGTGGACCTTGTATTCATTAAACACACTTTTAAATTTTATGGAGACTTTCCGGCCAATAAATTAATGTGTCCACGGCGTAAACACGGGTATTGTTCGATGGCTCGAACCACTTTGCACTTGTTGGTTGTTTACATAGCAGACTATCTCGATTCAAAAAAAATGACAACACCGCTTAAAGAACTTCGTTAAATAAAAACAAGGGTGAATTTAAATAATAAAAACCCTACATAAAGAGAATTCTATGAGCTCAGAATGCTAAGTAGGGCCTGATGGCCGAGTGGCTAGCGCTCTGGAGCTCGGTACTACAGGTTTCGGGTTTGAGTCCCGTCGGTTAAATAGATGTGTGTAGTTGTTCGGAATACACTTAAAATCGTAAGTCCCAGTCACATTGAATCGTAGAGCGTTGCGAGGGTAGTGTGACTCGCGTCCGTAGCCTATCTTCAAGCTACACGTACCCCCGAGGTAGTGCTAAATGAGTAACAGCGGTGCAGACCCTTGCTTATGGCATAAAGATTAACTGTCTCTGTATTGCCAGCTGCATTCGAACAACGGAATGCTAAGTACTTTTAAAATAGATTTCTTATAATAAGCAATGTAATGTAAATTAGTAATTATTAATTATAATCTGAATGAGAAATTAAATTATTCACAGAAATTATTTGAATGATATGATTAATTAGATTATAATTTTTTTTTATCTTCAACTCTGATTAAAAAAAGAATTATGAGTCATTTTCTAAAATATTAATATCAAAATAGATAGCAGTAAGTACTCCCTATTGAGTTTTTAAAGCTTACCACATTCAACCTTACTTCAGGTTTTTTATGTTTTTATTACCTCCAGCAACTGTAATAAGATCTCCAACTGATGTAAGAGAAAACTAGGTCCTTTATTTTTTTCGTAGCCTCTCTAATGTAACGGGCAAAGATCATTCGAGATTTCTTCAACAGGCGGAATATTACTCTTTCCAAGAATAAAGTTCGCTTCAAGGCTATGTCTGTTCACCCTTACGATATAGCATACTACATGTGATGTTTTTGTTTCTGCTTTTTTTACTGAGCCAATAATATTTAAATTCAGATACTAAAAATTGCTGTAAATAATTTTATTATTTTTTCAGAGGAGATAAAGACAATTTAACAAAAAATACTCTATGTTGAAAAAAAGTGTAAAATAGTCTGATAAATAAGTTGTTCCACTGCTTGATATGAAGTCATTCGTTATTTGCGTGATATATTAAGTAGAAGATTCAGCGTTACCCAGAGTGCACTATGAGATCTACTATATCGCATGTATATTATATTTTTCAAATTGGATACAAACATTCTTAAGAACACATTCTTACATTTGGCATGCTCGACAAAAGTGTTTTTTATGAAATTACTACTTATGTAAATTTGAATTGTAAATTCGCAATTTTTTTAATGTAAGGTTGTTTACATATAATAGAGATGAGTATTAATTGAGGGATTGATGATCAACGGGGTAATTCAGTTCGAAAAATAATTTGAAACTTGCTCCGACTCGTAGCATGGTGGTAACATGCGGAGCTAGTGAGCAGGAAGACACGGGTTCGAATTAGCTGGTGGCGTCCATTGCAGTCATTGCTTTCAGAAACGAGAAGACTGGATGGCATTTGTTATAATGTGTGTAAAGCGTCTCGTATCGATAGTCAGGCTACCCGGTGGGAGTGTTCCGGGTTTTCTCTCATACGATATGTAAAGAGGGCAGTTCTCCTTGTAAATCCGTCCTACTGGAAGGCAATGTCCTTTCTCATCACCCGTTGGTGGGCTGTCCGTGGCATAAGTGATACAAGAGGTTCACCGATGTTGAACAGAAAACAAAAACTGGCTTTGAAACTCGGTAACTAAAACTAAATCGAAACCGGATAGGGCATTATAAATCTATAGGTCCGAAAGGGCGTTCATTAAGTTCAAGAAGAGTGTGAATCCTTCATACTGTTTAAACTACCATGGGCGCAAAAAGTAAAACTTTTCCGAGGCAAAGATTGCCTTACTTCTGAACAAAAGTTTATTTTTAGGCAGAGAAAAATAACTTTTATACAGAATTTTTTAAATAACCGACTTAATTTAAAAAAAAAAAAAAAAACGGTCAGAATTTGAAACTTGCTAAACAGGTACATCCACAATGCATTCTCAACTTTTTATTTGTTTTGCCTTTCACCTCCGATCCAATCGCTTTTCATGGACCATAGACAAACGGCTTCACGCATACCCAGACATGAATCTTCACGCCTGTTTGGCGACTGCTTCTCCAGTGACTCAGACGGGATATCCTATCAGAAAAGGATGCTTTGCGAAAATTACGCCAAACAATGACCCGGGAAGGAATGCAAATGAAGAAGACAGCCATGCCGAATTTGTTGCAGCATGAAACAAAAAGAAATTGGTAGAGGAAATATGAAGAAATCCTTGATAACAATTTAACGAAACAGCATAGTTTCATGGGTGTAACTACTGTTTTATAGAATACCAATTTCATAGATAGATGTCGCTCTTTTATAACATTGTACTTTAGTTAATCAGAAATTTCATTTTATTTTTAAACGTTTCTCTTTTGTTATGAAAAATTTATTTATTTGTGATAAATAATTGATGAGAAGCACTACAACAATTGATCGAAAATAATGCATCTTAGTATTGATTAATTTATTTTGCGATCATTATTGCATATTAATTTTTTAAGACGATCTGAAATTTATATTTAGTTTTAACAATATGAAATGGTTATTAAAACTTTTTTTTTTTACATTTATTCAGACATACTTTTATAAAGCTTTTGTTTTAAATACAGAATTCTTCAATTACATCATAATGTAGAAATGCCATGCTATAATATAATTTTCTTTATTTTTCATGCTATATTGTAGAAAGATGTATTATTATTACGTATCACGAGAATGGTTTGCACTTCAGCATAAGAAAGAACGCCAATAAAAAACATTAACGTTAATGTTCGCCAATTGGAAGCTTTTTATTGGCGGCATATTAGTGTACTATCAGTTCGCAGGTGTTATCTATTCACACAATGCTACGTAAGTTTGCTTTTTAAAGTAAAGAATTTAATCAAACTGAAATAATCTAAAAATCAAGAATTTATTTGAAATTCATAGTCACACAGCATAAAATAATGTATTTGTTTTTTAATGTTCGCCAATTGGAAGCTTTTATTGGCGGCATATTAGTGTACTATCAGTTCGCAAGTATTATCTATTCACACAATGATTGGTAAATTTGCTTTTAAAGTAATGAATTTAATCAAATTGAAATAATCTAAAAATCAAGGCTTTATTCCCAGTATATTCTAAAAAATGTGTAGTCACACAGCATAAAATAATGTATTTGTTTTTTAATGTTCGCCAATTGGAAGCTTTTATTGGAGGCATATTAGTGTACTATCAGTTCGCAGGTGTTATCTATTCACACAATGCTACGTAAATTTGCTTTTTAAAGTAAAGAATTTAATCAAACTGAAATAATCTAAAAATCAAGAATTTATCTCCAGTAAATTCATAGTCACACAGCATAAAATAATGTATTTGTTTTTTAATGTTCGCCAATTAGAAATGTTTTTTGGCAGCATATTAGTATACTATCAATACGCAAGTATTATCTACACAATGATTGGTAAATTTTTTTTTAAAGTAAAGAATTTAATCAAACTGAAATAATCTAGAAATCAAGAATTTATTTCCAGTACAATCGAAAATTAGTAGTCACATAGCATAAAATATTACTTCACAATAAATTATCACAAGAATATTTAAGAATTTAAACATTTAAGGTTAATTAAATCATTAAATTCGAAAATACAAATAAATTGTGATATAAAATGTATGCAAATATAGACTAATTAAATTTTTTAGTATTTAACCATTTTTGAGAAGTAAACGTTTTTGAAATAGTATTGTTACAGTTTTATTTTGTCAGAATTATAGATTTTGTTTAATTTTTCTTTGTTATTATATGATATTTTTTAAAAAATATATCTCCATGAAAGTTTTAAAGCAAAAACTATCTTTGAACTAATCTTTGTTATTATTACTGTTATTAATCCTAACTCAGACTGGATAAGAACTCTTTCAAGAAATTATAGACAAAAAAAGAAGGTCTCGCGAAAAGATAAGGTCAAACATGACGAGACATGACAGGGGAAGCCTGTTCAATGTTACATTTAGTAAAAACAAATGATTAAAATGAGTCAACTAAGCTTTTAAATAATTTAACCTTTGACAATCTTATTAATTTGAACTTAAACGAAATTTTACGTACAAATTTTTAAACATTAAATTTTGAAGTAAATATGAACACTTAATTATTAATATTTCAACTCATAATAAATAAAATTAAACATTTTATTAACAAATTTATTTTTAAATAAGCTATAAGTCTTTTATATAATTGAATTCTAAAAAAAAAAAAAAAAAAAAAAAAAAAATAAAAAAGAATTTTAGATAAAATAATATATAAAGTGCTCAGCGTTTAATTACACATAAAATTCGATACATAAAAGATAGAATTTCCATGAAATTTCACCGCAAAATAAATATCGCCTCATACATAAAAATGCAGTCCAACATAAAAATAAAATTAGAAACACAGGTATTAAAATTTAAACATAGGTTTCGGAGGGAAAAAAAGAATAATAAATTATTTCGAGAAAACTATAAAATCAATTCTTTCCTAGAAAGTTCAACATCAATTTACTTTTTGTCCGAACAAAAATATATTTTCGTCATATCATAATAATAAAATCCCTTCTCTATCAACTTTTAAATAATTTAATTTTGATAGTTTTATTAATAAGCAAGAACTTAAAATTTTTCGTGTAAATTTTCAAATATTAAATGTTTATTGTATGAAGTAAGTAAACAAGCAATTATTTATGTTTCAACCCCAATATAAATAAAATTAAAAAAATTAATAGCAAATTCATTTTTAAATAAGCTTAAATCTTTTATAATCGAAATCTAAAAAGTCTAAAAAAAAAAAAAAAACTACCGCAAAACAAATATTGCTTCATATATAAAAATGCAGTCCAATTTTCAAATAAAATTAAATACACACGTATTAAAATTTAAACATGGGTTTTGGAAAAAAAAGGGAAATTATTTCGAGAAAACTATATAAAATCAATTTTTTGAAAGTTCAACATCAATTTACTTTTCTGTTTGAAAACATATTTTCGTCATACCATGATAATAAAAATCCCTTCTCTATCAGCTTTTAAAAGCTTTGGAACCTTTTTATTAAGAAAATAAACGGGCTCCCTATGATTCACCTCTTTGTTCTGAGGTTACTATTGGAAACATCGTAGTGGTTAAAGAACTGAAGGTGTATTAAGAGGAACTTTTACTATTAATATAAGTGAATAAATAAAATTATTATTACTTCATGTATTAAAATGAAGTAAAAACTTTTTTTCTCCACTATTTTTTTTTAAAATTTGCTCATAAAATTACTCATTAAAAAAATATAACTCAAGAGTAGCATAATGAAATGCATAAGATTCAAGGTTATATCTGATTTAATATCGGCGCTGGTGCCAATGAACTCGTCATCTTTCTAAAATAACACATTTATGCAATACTTCCTTTGAAAATTTCGAATGATAAATTAATATTTCGCAGCAAAAATATATGAGTATATTTCGCTGAATTATGTATATGGTAGGTTTATTTTCGAGTTTTATCTGATTTTTTAAAACATGAGAAACAAATTAAATATAATTTTTTTTTAATTTCTGTTTTGTAATATTAAACAATTTTACTTTCGTTCAAATGAAAAAAAAAAATTTCAATGTTCGTTTTCTTTTTTTTTTTTTTTTTTTTTAATGAAACACTTCTATGGAGACACAAAATAATAAAAGAATTACACTCCAGAAAAAAACCTTTTAAAAAAAAAGTTAATTAAAATAGTCTTTGATAACTTTTTAATTCTAATTAAATAACCAAAATTATATTCATTAAATGATTTTGTTCAAAATGGAAAAAAAAATAAAAATTTTCAACGACTAAAGGTTTAAATGCAATACAATCAGAAAATTATCGTCAGAATATTCGTGAAATTCAGTAATTCAATAAATGATGCTCAGTTTGGTTAATCGATAATTTAATTACAAAAAATTTCTTTTGATCAAATAATATTTTTCTCATTGATTAGTAACACACAAAAATAATTCCTGATATACATGAAAATATTTTGCTTTTTAAATATATATATATATATTTATTTATTATTATTATTATTAAATAGCTTACGCTAGAAAGTACATACGTGAATCATACATGATAACACCAGTTAGATTTTCATCAAAGCATTTCATCCATAATAATTAAAAGGTTTTTTGTTCTATAATTTTCGTGCATAGATTTTCTAAATTTGCATGCTAAACGTAAAATAATAAAAATTATACAATTACAACTTTTAACTACGAATTTATATGAACGAAATAGCTTCGTTAAACCATATAATATCGGTTCTAAAATAAATACATAAGAAAAATTTTAGATATTTATTAAACAGATTACAGATATTAAATAGTTTAACGAAGCTACTTACTCAAGTAATATATATATTACTCAAAACTTTAAAAAGTTATCTCATCATATTAAAATTAATAAATCTCAATGACGATTTATATTTGAATTATGATTATAAATTAGAATAATTCAATTAATAATTATCAAAAATATGTTTAACAAACAAATGCGTATATTAAAAAAAAATCGTGTAATAAAATAAGCACAAAAACTTTCAACAAATGATTCTAGTAATCACAAAACTAAATAATAACAATAATAATTCAAACTTTAAAAACCTCAGAATTTAAAAAAAAAATAAATCAACAAGGAAGAGATTGTTTAACAAATTAAATTTTTCTTTAACAGCAAAAAGAAATAATTATGCAAGCAAAAAAAAGAAAAACCAAAAAACTTCACAACGAACTTCAAAAAAATTCCAACTCACCTAAATTGAATTTAAAAACACCCAATAAGCAACAAATCCATTTACATCGTATGAATTCTTTTAGAACAGATATTATATGGTTTAACGAAGGTACTTGCTTGAGTAATATAGATATTATTCAAGTTATCTCATCATACTAACATTTATAAATCTCAACTGTGATTTATATTTGATTTAAGATTATAAATTGTAATAATTTAATTAATAATTATTAAAAATATGTTTAACAAACAATACGTGTATTAAAAAAATCGAGTAATAAAATAAGCTAATAAAAAAACTTTCAACAAGTAATTCAAGCAATTACAAAAACTAAATAGTAATAATAATAATTCAAACTTAAAAAAAAAAATCTCCAAAATGAAAAATAAACAAAAAAAAAAACTCTTCCATAACAACAAAGACAAAAAAATTATTCAAACAAAAAGAAAAACCAAAAATTTCACACAACGAATTTAAAAAAAAAAATCCAACTCACCTAAATTGAATTTAAAAACACCCAATAAGCAACAAATCCATTTAGATTGCATGAATTTCCGGTATCCGAGCGATCGAGTCCAGCTGTTTGATTTGCATCCACACAGAGCAAAAAAGGTTATGATTTGAGCCTCGCGAAATTAAATTCGGTTGCCGGCAGCAGCTTTAACAATGAACATGTGTTGCCACTTTCCACCAGGTTAGAGCGTCGAATGAGGAGGGAACTGAAGGACGTGAGTTCGACAAATGCCTGCTACAAAAAGAGTTCTGGAAAACATTGAGGGAACTTCACGGTGGTTGCCGGTTTGCCACATTTGGCGACGCATCTCGATATTTGGGAATAATCCTTACACTCATGTTTTTTACTTATTTATTTTTTTGTAAATTTTTAAGATTGCATTTTCTTCATATTTTGAATTAAATACATACTCAAGTAATATAAAAAAAAAATTTTAAGTCAATTCCTACTTTTTTTCACTATATTGCAGAAAGTCCTTTGTAAATAATTTTCATTCATTTTTTTTTTAAGTTAGAAAAAGTTCTCTCTCTCACATACACACTTTCTATCTCTCTCACTAATTTATTCACATGTTTCATTTTCCATTTTGTCTCCTTCTTGACTCAGACTAGAACCCAGAATGAAAAAAAGAATCTGAAAAGAAATTTTTTTCCAGCGATTTACACGCTTCGCCACTGATGGTATTTATTCCTAAATTTATATCCTGCTAAATATCTTATATAAGAGAAATTTTTTTGTCCCATATAAAACTAAAAAATTAATTAATGAATTAATGTTTAATAAAAAACTGTATTAACATCAAGTATCATCCACTTAGTTTAAAAAAAAAATGTATTTGAACTTGAGTGGATGAATAAAAAGTATTTTATGAACGATTGAAAATTTGAACAAGATATATAAATATATATATAGGAGAGTGTGAACTAATAGTAGGAATGGAAAAAAGGTATGAATTTTCGTTAAGAAAATGTTTTTAATTAGTTTGATTTTAAATCCGAAATATTTTTGAGATGTTATTTATATAAAAAATAAAAGCTTTTTGAAGTTTCTATGCATGCATTTGATTAAAAGAAAACCAGAATTTTATTTTTGAGAATTCTTTTTTTTTTAATAATTCTTTGAATCATTTTAAATTGTGTCTCCTGTATAGTCTGATTAAAAGTGTAAAGAAAATGAATATCCTTTTTTTTATTTTATTATTATTATTATTATTATTATCGTGAATGGTTTATTTCTTGTAAATTTTTAAGATTGTATTTTCTTCATATTTTTGAATTACATAAAAAAAGGTATGAATTTTTCGTTAAGAAAATGTTTTTTTTTTTTATTATTTTAATTTTACAACCGAAATATTTTTGAGGATGGTAGATGTTATTTATACAAAAATAAAAACTTCGAAGTTTCTATGTATGCATTTGATTAAAAGAAAACTAGATTTTATTTTGAGTATTCTTTTTTATTTTAATATTTCTTTTTGAATCATTTTAAATTGTGTCTTCTACGTCTGATTAAAAGTGCAAAGAAGATGAATATTCCTTTTTTTATTATTATTATTAATATCGTGAATGGTTTATTTCTTGTAAATTTTTAAGATTGTATTTTCTCCATATTTTGAATTTAATGCATAAAAAAAAAAGGTATGATTTTTTGTAAAGAAAATGTTTTTTTTTTTTTATTATTATTTTGATTTTACATCAGATATATTTTTGAGGATGGTATGTTGGTATTCATATAAAAATAAAAACTTAATTTTATTATTGAGAATTTGAGAATTTTTTTTTTTTTTTTTAACATTTTTATGAAATCATTTTAAAATATGCCTTTTGTACGGTCTGGTTAAAAGTGTAAAGAAAATGAATCCATTTTTTATTTTATCGTGAATAGTTTGTATACTATCGATTATTCATTCAAATGATAGGGGGAGGCTTTATTCGTTGAAAAAAAAAAAAAAGTATTGAATTCGTCAGAATTGCTAGAAGTATTCAATTCCGTTAAAAAAAAAAAATTTCTATTCTATAGATTTTGCATTCAAATTTTGTAAGATTTTTTTTTTTTTCAAAGTTTCGTTACCAGTGAATTAAAGGGTTGTTCAGTATGAAAGGGTTCAATGTATCGATAATAAGGATTTGGGGGTTCAGGCTTTTTGTACCAAAGAACATGGCAGGCGAACCCCCCTCCCCCTTGAAATTTAAAGCTTTTTGTTATCTATCCGACTAGCATTAGGAAGACCTTGAAAGGACACAAGCCAGACGAATTCGAATAGCTGTATTTTTTATTATGTAAAGAAAATTCTGAAAACGCACTTATAAAAAAAAAAAAAACTTTTATTTTTATTCCTGTATACTGAAAATTGCAATAAAAATTAACATGGCAAAAAGCACAATTGCAAAAAAATTGTAATGGAAAAATCATGGAAGCAATTCTGACACAAATTTAAGCTATTAAAAAAAAAAAGAAAAAAGAAAGAAACTGGAAATATTTTGATATTTTTTATCAATCATAGTACGATAATCCTATTTTAAAATGATAAAACATTAAATCATAATTTAAAATTTAATTTATCCTATTTAATGGAAATCCATTGCATACTAATTTGAAATGATAAAAAATTAGGATTGCGTACAAATTATTGTATGTATAAATATAAGGGCTATTTTGATAAAATAGATCATAATTTCGATAAAAATATTATGAATTTAAAAACAGGTTTAACAATTTTTTTCTATTTATAATATAAAATATATACTATCAAAGAGCTAATGTATTTTCAATTTTCAATGGAATTGCATTTTTTATTTGCATAATGTTCGAATTTAAGAAATCTTATTCAAAACATCTCGATTTATTGTATATTTTATATAAAAAGGATAAATTTATTTACGCATAATTGAATCTCTGAATGTTAGATTGAAATACTGAGGTTTACCATCTTCCAAAATTCTATTATTTCAATCTATCGATGATTAATCTAACAATTTAGAAAAAAATATATCTTCAGTATTTTTTTTTAAATATTAACAGAAATGGTTCAGTTAAATTTCAAAACATCTAAATCAAAAAATTTTTTTAAAACTTAAATATGTTTTTTGTTTTAAATGGCAACTGAAATTTTATCAAAAAAAGGCTCCGTGATGAATTTGTTTTGGAACTAACTCTAAATTAAGTGAAAAAAAAAAAAGAACTTTTAAAACCTGAAATTCCAGAGAATTCACTTTTCAATTGCACTGATTACTTAAATAAATATTGTATTTAAGATAAGGTTTCTTCAATTGATAAATATGTCTACTTTTAAAAAGTTTCAATTGTTATCTCTCCTTATTTTAGAATTACAATGTCTTCCAAGGATGTCGTAAGACGCTGAAGATTTTACATGGTACTTTATTTGTAATTTTCTGTATGTATATAAATACATTTTAAGAATTAAGTATAAATATTTTTTTTCGGAAATAAGAGAATGTTTAATTCAACATCTCCCGTCCTATTCGTACTAGAGATGTAGGAGATTCTCTTATTTCTGAATAGGGCAGCGATTTTTATTTTATTAATTCTTATATGGTAGTCTCTAGAATGTCACCCCTGGGTGATGTTCGTTCTAAATATTTGTACCGAATTTAAACATAACTTTAAATTCTTTTTTTTTGTATTTTTACTTTTATTTATTTTTAGTATTTTTAAATTTTTTTATTTTTTATTTTTTGAGTACCACATTAATTGAATTTTTAGAAAGTTTATCGTGCATTTATTGTTACTAATTTATTAATACTTATATGGTTTTTATTAATACTTATATGGTACGAATCTCTAGAATGTCACCCCTGGGTGATGTTCGTTCTAAATATTTGTACCGAATTTAAACTTAACTTTAAAATTTTGTATTTTACTTTTATTTATTTTTAGTATTTTTTAAATTTTTATTTTTTTATTTTTCGAGTACCACATTAATTGAATTTTTAGAAAGTTTATCGTGCATTTATTGTTACTAATTTATTAATACTATATGGTTTTATTAATACTTATATGGTACGAATCTCTAAGAATGTCACCACCCCTGGGTGATGTTCGTTCTAAATATTTGTGATGAAATTCTTTTTATTTTGTATTTTACTTTATTTATTTTTAGTATTTTTAAATTTTTATTTTTTATTTTTCGAGTACCACATTAATTGAATTTTAGAAAGTTTATCTTGCATTTATTGTTACTAATTTATTAATACTTATATGGTTTTTATTAATACTTATAGAATGTCGAATTCTAGAATGTCACCCCTGGGTGATGTTCGTTCTAAATATTTGTACTAGAATTTTTAAACATGAAATTCTTTTATTTTGTATTTTACTTTTATTTATTTTTAGTATTTTTAAATTTTTATTTTTTTATTTTTCGAGTACCACATTAATTGAATTTTTAGAAAGTTTATCTTGCATTTATTAATTTATTAATACTTATATGCTTTTTATTAATACTTATATGGTACGAATCTCTAGAATGTCACCCCTAGGTGATGTTCGTTCTAAATATTTGTACCGAATTTAAACTTAACTTTAAATTCTTTTATTTTGTATTTTTACTTTTATTTATTTTTAGTATTTTTAAATTTTTTTTTTTAAGTACCACATTAATTGAATTTTTAGAAAGTTTATCTTTGATTTATTGTTACTAACCTTAAAGAGGCCCATTATAATTCAAAACATATTTATGATTTAAGATGAGGAGGTATAAAGTTATTTATTTTTTTAGTATTTTTTAATTTTTTTTTTTTTAAACCACATTAATTGAATTTTTAGAAAGTTTATCTTTCATTTATTGTTACTAATTTAAAGAGGCCCATTATAATTCAAAACATATTTATGATTTAAGATGAGGAGGTTTAAGGGGTATTTCCCCCTGTTGGTACTCCGTAATCAGTACGCCAGTTGCCAGTCGTTCTAAATAGTTGGTGGCGTAGCAGGTTAACTGTGATGCACCCTTGATAAAGCTAAAAAATGCCTCACATCTGTTGTTATTGTGGCTAATGAGCTTAAGGCCAAAGTGACCGGCATTAAAAAATAGCAACACATCTAATTGAATTACAATAAATGTAATAAGCAATTTGATTAGGCATTTTTAGTTAATTACTAGATAGCTTTCCGTTATAAAATTTAAAGTTCTTAAAAGTTCCATGTTTCTCATTAATTATGAGTTTCTTCAGAAGAACCTCAGATGACATTATCACCATGTCATCATTCATCTCAACCTGACATGTAGGATCGAGAGCTGTATTACGGAGTAATTCCAGTGTTCACTGGAATTACTCCGCAATACACTGTTCATTCCGTTAACTATGTTCGTTCTAAATAATGAGTGTAACAGTCTACCTGAGATGCACACTTGATGAAGCTGAAAATGCCTCACATCTATTGTTGTTGTGGCTCATGAACTTAGGCCAACGTGGCCAGCATTGAAAAATATCAGCAAATCTATTTGAATTAAAAGAAATGTATTAAGCTACTTGTACATTTCTTTGTACTTGCACATAGGCTAAAGAAATGTAATAGGCTACTAATAATGTAATTAGGTACTTTTTCGATCATCACTAAATAACTTCCCGTTATAAAATATAAAGTTTCATGTTCCTCATTAATTACAAGTTTCTTCAGAAGAACCTCAGATGACATTATCGCCATGTCATCATTCATCTCAAGGCAAAATCAACCTGACATGTAGAGCCCGAGAGCTGTATTGCGGAGTGATTCCAGTGAACCTCGTCGATAGCATCTCCCAAGTAATCCAATGGGTCAAAAGGACTTCTTAATCACTTTCCCAAGAAGGTATGTCATTCTCCAGTACACAAGAAGAATGGACCTTTGTATGCATGAAGAGCTCCCCCACCACCATGCGAATGAATAGCTATGGGAGATTCAGTGAAACATAACTGATTTTCTCTGATACAAACTATTTGTTTTTGATTAATTGGATAATACATATTACATTAATGAGCTCCTGAAAAAAAAAAAAAAACAATGTTTAAAAGAGTAACATAAATTTTATTTAAAAATAGCAACCCAAATGGAAACTAATTGTTTCTTATACAAAAAAAAAAAAAAATTGTACGTATTTATACAACGGGCGAGGGCCTTAATTTTTTTTTTATACGGGCATTCCTTGAAAGGAAAATAAATGCCCCATCTCAGAATAATATTTTCAAATGCTTAAAAAAATTGAAAGTAATTTAGGTGCATTGAAAACAAAAAAAATGTAATGTAATAATGTAATACTACTTGATAATTGTAAATAATAATGTGTAATAATAATTGAGCTTATTTCTAAGCACATTAAATAATGATAAAATGCATTAAAAAGCAGTGAATAATTCAAATGTTACGATTTAAAATCGATGCGAACACTGATGGTGTTTATTTAGAATAAAATTGTTGTATAATAAAAAAAAAAAACCTATCCATTCCTAACAATAATCACATAAGTAGTTAATGTTATAAGTATTTATTGTATACATTGCTTAGGAGAAATGATGAAAATTTAATAGAAGGTCATTGAAAATAAATAATTGTCAAATGAAGGAGAGACCACAATTAATGGACCTTTATACATGTTATACACACATAAGAATTATATATATTTTATATCAGACAAAAAGATATGGTTCACTTAAGAAAAATATCAGCAAAAATTGCAAAGATACCCACAGAAAGATTTTAACGAAAATTGCTGACATATTAACAAGAAACTAAATATTTCATCATTCGGGAGATAGAAAGCCTATTATAATCCTTTGAAGTGGATCATGGATTTGGTGACATATTTTAAAAAGACTACTTGAGATGATTATTGTCAACTACCTTCTGTAATTCATGTTATTTTAATATATTAAAAATAAATTTAACAATTATATTTTTTTTTCTTGAAAATAGTTTAATTTTGTGGATATTATGTCCAAGATAAATGTTTTTGCAGCTCCTGTTAGTTGTATACCAAATTAGATTAAAATCACGAATCATATTTTATGGTTTCATTAAAAAATGCTCTGTTTGCTAATATAGTAACTAGTACTAATAAATTGCGAATTGTACTAACCTAAATAAAATTGAAGAAAAGAAAAATAAATTACTAGTTTTGATCAAAAAGTAATTGAAGCAAAAATAAACTATAGTAAACAATTTCTTTTAGTTAAAAGTGATACAAATCAATTTCCTGCATTTAGATATTTAAGATGCTAAAATACACTAATTTTTTTAAAAAACTCAAAAGAAAATATCACTATATTTATATACAATTTAATTTCTGCATTATAAATACAAAAAAAGAAGACATATATCTTTAACTACAATGATTATTTATTTCCACTTTTGTCCAACATTAGATCTACACCACTTAAAAAAAAATATAATAAAAATAGGATTCATCATATGAAAAGTTATTGATCATATAAACTTTTTTCCAATATTAGTTCTACACCACTTAAAAAAATATAATAAAAATATTATTCATCATATGAACTTTTTCCAATATTAGATCTACACCACTTAAAATATATAATAAAAATAGGATTCCTCATATGAAAAGTTATTGATCATATAAACTTTTTTCCAAAATTAGATCTACACCACTTAAAAGTAAATAAAAATATTATTCATTATATGAATTTTTTCCAAAATTAGATCTACACCACTTAAAAAAGTGTAAAAAAATTGATTCTTCACATGAAACGTTGTTCATCATAAACTTTTTTTTTTCAAAATTAGATCTACACCACTTAAAAATATAATAGAAACAGGATTCATCAAGTGAAACATTAAGTTCAATGTAAAAAATACAGTGTTTGCTTTTTTTTTTTTTGTTTTCGACTGTGTGTTTTTTTTCTTTTTTTTTTTTTTAAAATGCTATTAGCTATTTTTGAAATAATATTTCAAAACAATCTTATTAAACTATCGTGTATGAAATCATAAAACTTAGAGCCATAAAATTTAACATCTATTATACTATAAAGAATTTCATGGGAATTTTTTTGTCATAAAAAATGATATAAAGTGAAATTACAGTTCTAAAATCGTAACGGATGCAATTTATGTGTCATAAATGGCTTTATAGCATTTAATATGACTAATAGTTCAAGCTCAAAAATTTTTATCATATTCGCTCTGCTTTATTTGTTGATTTGACTGTTTTTAAGAGGTATTGCGCATATTATCTATAACTTCCTATTAAACGACATATCCTGAATTGCATTTGTAAACTATTTGATTCAACTCAAAATGTGATAGGAGAGGAACTCAAAAGCAGCTGTTTTATGTAGCCAACTGCATGGAACTCTGACATTTGATAAGGATGTTTAAGTTGTTTCTAAAAACAATAACAAATACAGCTACTGATTATCAGACTGATAAAGCAGAAATAGTATATTTCGTCCTGTGGAAAAACCCCACATCTGCTCCACTTTTGAAAGATGTTTTAGATTTGGAAATACTATACACATGATATATTTTATACATGGGTCAGTTGGTTAAAAGTGTAATACAAAACCGGAGACATAATTGAATCATGCGATAGTGTTTTGCCTTGAAAACAATTGAAATCTTATCTAGTGAATTTGCTGTTACCAACGTAGTTTAAAAATTTCTTAATTGGAACTGCATGTAAAATTAAAACATTTTAAAATAACAAAACTGACGAAAGCAGACGTATACTTAACCCTAAATTTAGAATTAAAAACCTAAAACCTAAAACTTTTTATTGTTGGTAACTTATTATTTATATACATTTACTATTAACTTTCTGTGCATTTATTTAAATATCTTCGTTCACATTATTAATGAAAGTGCATTTTTTTGAAATCATTTAAATTAAGAAAGGGTATTTTTATTAAGATTTATAATTACGGTAGTATCATTTTCAGTTAAAAAGCCTCTATTTAAAATACAAAATTTATACAATACCTATTTTGTTTCTGTATCAAATAGGTAGTTATAATATTTTTTTATAAAAAGCATAGCATTTCCGTCTTTTAAACAGATGGGCAAAATTTACGTGTTTCCACAGAAATGGATGTGCTTGGTAGATAACGCATAGAGTTCTCGAACTATGGGTTAATTTTGTCGTGATTTCTGAATGTTTAATTTTTTTTGCAGTACGTAATTAAACATTTGTTTTTTTAATTATTGTTACATTTTAATACAAGTATTAATTAATTTCAACTAACAAAATTATATTTATAATTATTATTACTATTTTTTTTTAAAAAAAGAGGAAAGGCGAGACAGAAATTTTCCTTGACAAAAGAAAAAAATGACAAAGTAAAAAATTTGCTTACAGGTAAATTAAATGCTTGAACTATTTTTGCAGTAAGTAATTAAATTTATACTTTTTAATTAGAGTTATTTTTCGCTATACGTATTAATTAACTGCAATTAAAAAAATTTTTACAGATTTTTAATGGTACATAAAAGGAAGAGAAAAAAAAAAAAATGTCCCTTCTTAAAAGTAGGATCTAAAGTTAAAAAGTTTAAGAAGTACAATATTATTCTTTAGTATGATTAACCATAAACTATAAAAAACTATAACCTATAAAAAAAATTGCTATTTTTTGTGAATTACTCTTTTCTTTTGTAAACACATAATGCTCGTTTTTAACTACAAGTGCAATAATTAAACAATTCTTCCAATTATAGGTTAAATGAAATAAATAAAAAAGAAATTTACCATAGTAGTTGTCAATTCAAAACAATATAATATATAACGCAAATAAAACAAACTTTATCAATGGATTAGGAAGAAAATAAAAGCAGAATTAAAAAAAAAAACTTTTCAGTATTGAGTATTAATTATGCTTTGTGCAGTGAATCTCAACATCACAATATGTCTAATATGGAGAATACAATATGCAGATATATTGGTAAATACAAAAAAAAACCCATCAACACCAAGATAAATTATAAGTAGTGTTGATTCACAATTTATAAGAGTAAATTTAATATGTCAAAACAAAATAATATCAAATTTTATGGTGTTATTATAAAGGCAGATTTGTAGAAATATATCTTTAAAAAATATATCTTAATTTTAAATATAAAAATATTAAATGAATCTTATATTTAAAAAAAAAGCTGCTATCAGTGTCATATTTACAACATAGGCGTAAAACAAGTTTTTACAATATTCAATGAAAAATCTTTCTTATATACTCCCATAGTGCTATTAAATAAAACGATATAGCATAGGAAAATGTTGAATAATGTTTTATCATAATTGTAGATAAATAGAAAGATTTTTATTAACTGTTTAACTTTCGAATTTCAATGCAAATAATCATTTGGAAGTTACGTGAACTTCCAAATGATTATTACCATGGTGACTGTTTAACATACTGTATATAAAATACTAAGTAACAACTTTGCAATTCAGAGTGTGATTATTAGGTTACCAATGTTTACTAAATGTAGGTTGCCATGGTTACCAAAGTTATTATGTTTCCTTTTATTCTTCTAATGGTTGGCAATCTTATATGTAGGCAAGCCTGAAAATACCATAACCACTTTTATTGAATCACAAAAATGATTTATTCATGAAAACAAACTCATACAAATGATAATAATAGTAATACTAGAATTTCAAACAATTTTCCCTAATTTAGTTTCAATATCTAGTATCTACAAAATGTGATAAGGTTTTCACCTTTCTTTATTTAATGATTAAACAAAATCAGTGAAAACTGTTATCGTGATAATTTATCTTGAAATTACTATGCATTAAGTAATATCTAAATTCAGCATGATGGAACAGAGAAATAATTACTTATCAATTTACCATTATAAATTGCCAAGCAATTTGACATTTATTGTTTTGTAATAGCAATTTTTTGTTTTCGAATGGTGGGTGGTTTGACCTGTGGTCATTTGCCACAAGAACGGCAAAAATGCAGCAGATTCATCGTTATCCAGGTGCATAACAGGGAACCTGTACATCGGACACACATTTTGCAATCGCGATTTATCTGTGTACCGGATCCCTATTTTATTATTGATTCACAATTGCTAAAAGTAAATTTAATACGTCAAAAGAAAATAATATAATAATTTATGATCTTATTATAAAAGTAGATTTGTAGAAATATATTTTTCATAACAGGGATTATTGAGTAATATTATAGTATAGTATAACAAGTATTATTATATTATAACAAGTATTATCAAGCGTTTTATTCAAGTTATTATTATACAATTATCTTCGCGATTTACAGGATCCACAGGAACCCTATTTTTCTATTGCGAATTGGAATGAACATCCCTAAAAACCGTATTTGGAGATTTTGCAAACTTCTTTTAAAAACCCAACGGAAATACATTTCAACCTACAGATTTATTGTGCTCATTCCTGTCATAAATATCATTCGGCTTGGCTTATTAGATTTCGAACTCGACTATTCCATTCTAAAATCTAACGCAAACTACTCCAGCCATTTGAGAATTAAATAATTTATTTAAAGTTATTTAAAACTTTCTATTGTATCAATTAAGAAAATAAATCAAATTCTTGTATTTTTTTCAGTTGTCCCAAAAAATCACGATACTTCGTGATGTCAAAAATGAACTATTGGCCAAAATGAAAATAAAATCCTTGTAACAAGATTTTCGACCCATTTCTGGTGTAAAATACTTGACAATACTTTATATCAGCTACATAAAATAAACTAATAAAAAAACTATAGACTACTGTATAAATTGTATAAACTATACTGTATTAACTATAGATTGTTCATAACTTATGACAGAACTTCAACTGACGAAACTATCAAGTCTTTAATATTTCTTGAAATTTCACAAAATAAGTGAACTGTAAGTGGTACCATTTTCAAACATCTGCCAAATGCTTTCAGAATACCTTTCAGTACTGTGCATAACATTTTAAAGAAAAATACCTACCTTTTCGAAATTTTCCGTAACTTTGCAGTAAACACTTTACGCATGGAAAAATTCAAGAATGGCATAATGAAACTTCGTACTACATCAAAAGAATCATCCACATCATTCGAGAAAAGTTTCAGATTTCTAGCAACCCCATTTTCGAACAAAGACTTCGATAAAGGAATAAAAGATGAAATCGACAAACAAATTTTTAAAATATCTGTAATGGAGAGGGAATCATGATACAGATGAAATGTGAAAGTTTTGAAAGGTATTTGGAATTTTTGAAGAGGACGACAACAAAGATTTAAAATTTTTCTTTTTAGTAAACATTAATGTTAAAACGCTCATGCAATGTGGAAAAACAACATTTTTCCATGCAAGAGTTTTTGTGTTGCATAAAATATTCAACAATATTTATAATAATAGCGTTATAAAAAAAACATTTAAAATTTTAAGACTAAAATATTTTCTTGCTTTTTCTTAATATTGAAACATAATGGATGAAAAAAAATGCTCAAATAAAAATTAAACTTATATTCAATTTGATATTAACATTCAATATTAAAAACTTTATTAAGAAGCAAATAATTTTAGACTTATCAACTTGGTATTTAATATCAAATATAAAATTTTCAAGAAGACTGTAAAATTATTTTCATGGTGTTTTTACTTCTCATTTGTGAATATATAAAGGTTGCATAAAATGTCCGTCCAACTACTGTGGGAAAATAGAAAATGGGACGGATTAATAAGACAGATGCAAACACAATGGCGTAATAAGGGAGAAAGGTAATTTTGGAAAAGTTTTAATTAGAATAAAAATAACTCGAATTAATTAAAATTTTAAATTACATAAATCTAAAAAAATAAAATATATATGAAAAAAAATTATATTTCACTATAACTATAATTGTAATCGTGCTTCATCCTACGCACTGGCAAGAGCGCCCCTGTGGTGTTCAGGAAAAATGGTCAGTAGGACTCGAGACTTTCACCCGACAGGAGGTACTGCTCAACCTGCACTCCCTCTGAGAAACGTTTAGTTTACAGTCTCACTCTGAGAGGAAATATATTTAACACAGCCCTGCGTTTTTGTTGGCCTACACACACTCACCTGGACAGGAAGTATCTTTCGCGCACCCTGCGTGTACCTGAGTGTCGGGTTTTCGGCTTAAAAAAAGTGGATTTCTTCCACGATTCTATTAATATAAGTCATAAAATGTGTTAAATATTGTCTGTCGTTAATTGAACGTATGTGGTGTTTGTGCGTGTGTAAATAAAGCTGTGAGTTCTCAAACATGTGTCTGAAAACTCAACCGAACCACACCCAATTACAATCCAGCTCCACAACCTGCGCTCTACATAATACTTTTTCTTTTTCAACATTATTTTGCCTCGCATAAGTCTGACTAGCATCTCTAATAAGTTATCGATTAATCTTCCTGCCTTTAAACCGAATATTTAACTTTACACTAAATAGCTGGTAGAAAAGAAATAATTTAATTTAATGCTGTGATTACGGAAAAAATAAATAAAAAAAATTACAGAAAACTATTTGCAGTTGGTATTAAATAAAAACATAAATTCTTCATAGTAAACATAGTTTTTCAATAGTAAAAGGATAGTATTTTATTTAAATACAGAGGGGTTACAATTTTTTAAATTTAAATCTTTTTAATTTATGAATAGAAAGACAGTTTTAAAATAAGTTGGTATGCTGCTGAACCTTTTTTGGGAGAGAGATAATGCTCCAAATTCTGCGCAATCTGAAATATCTACATGCTTCAAATTTTTGTTAAATTTCAAAAGTAGGGATTAAATTGCATTTTAATCTGAACATTTCAAAAGTGCTAAACAGCTCAGATGTCGTAAAGAAAACTAGAAAAAATTTCATAACAATCAAAAACAATTTATAACATTAATAATTGTTTCAATGATTTTTAGAATTCAAAAAAGACCATGCAATAATGTTTTTGCCAAATATTTATATAATAATTGTAAACTTCTAACAAAGAATTTAAAGTATAAAATACAAAATTTTTAAAATGATTTAAAAATTTAAAAAAAAAAAAAACCATCCAATTTTCAAATTCTTTCAACCGTATAATTCATCACAAAAATGTCATTTAAATATTTTAAAATAAAAGAAGGGTTCAACAATTTTCCAAATAATTTATTCAATACATAAATACAATGGAAAGGAAATGGACTTTTTATGTTAAATTGAATTCAAAGAAAGTGAACTTCAAAACTGGTTTTCTAAATTACTTCACATAGAAATTCTCATTAAAAGTCTTTTCAGAGAAGAAAACTATTGCTTTTTATTGATGCATCATACGTATATAAACAAACAAATAAAACTGATTACAAAAACAAATAAAATTGATTACATAAACAAATAAAATTGATTCTGGATTACTTTCCAGTGAAAGTTTATAATGGAATTTTTGTGACTAAAGAAACAACAGACAATGTTTATATTTGAGATTTCCATTACAAAAAAAAATTTATCTGAATCAAAAACTGTGTAATTTATATTTTTCTTAAAAATTATTATAGAAAATATTTTTGATATTAAAATAATGAAACTTATATGCATAAATTTTCTTATTATTTTTCACGATTTTGTAAAAAAAAAAAAAAAAAACATTTTACTATTTTATTTAACATATTTTCTAAAAGAGCTTCATAAAAACAAGTTATGAAATTTTTTAAACATTAAAAGCATAACAAAACATATTTCAGTTAACAGAAAATATGCATCTAATTAAAATTAAATCAACGCGAATAAAATATATAATGAAAACTCAAAATATTTTCTTTTAAATATGAAGGTATGATTTATACATAGTTATTACTTGTTAGAAATATTTTTTTTTTTTTTTAGCAGGATTAAAATAAAATTACTTGTTTTTAAAGCAAAGCACAAATAAATCAATATCATTTTATACTTTTAATCCTGAGTGTAAAATGAACTACTGAATAAAATTTTTTTTGTTGTAAAATTAATTAATGTAGGTTTGATGTACGTAGCTTTTAGGACATTTCACTTCCCATCATTTCATGGATGATATCCAATGTCAGATAAGTTATTAAAAAATAAAATGCAAAAATAAAAAAAGACAAATTTCTAATAACATGGGAAAATTTAAGAAAAAAAGTTTTTTTTTTTTTTTTTTAAATAAAATAAAAAAAAATTGAAATAATCTTTTTACCTATAGGATTGGTCATGATTTTTTCATTTAATTTAGAGACATAAAAGAGGATTTTTTTTTAAAATTCATGATTAAGAATGCTATGAGGTTTACTGAAAAATTCAGAGGAAGTACAAATAAAATAAATGATAGGAGTTTGATAAGCGTCTCTAATATACCAGACGGTGGTAATTTTTTATTCTGAAATATTTCAAGGTGGCTTACAACATAGGTTTGCGCTGCATAAGCGCATACAGGACATGAGTATGATAAGATATGACGCAACATTGAGGTGCAGTTAAGTATTTCATTTGATAATAGCATAGAAAATTTCTTGGAGATTAAAAGTAGAGGTTAAATATTGCTATCAGGCATAAGTTATGAATTTTATCAGTGTGAGTTTTGATCAAGAATAACACCTACGTACTTGAGCGATTGAGAGGATGGTTGTATTTGGCATAATGGAAAGTTGTATTTGATATCGCTTCTTTTATGTGTAAAAAGAACAGCAAACTATTTTTGCATTGGACATCACGGATGGTTGTATTGGACATCATAGATGGTTGTATTTGACATAATGGAAGGTTGTTTGATATCGCTTTTTTTACGTGCAAAAAGAATAGCGACTATTTTTGCATTGGACATCATGGATGGTTGTATTTGATATCGCTTCTTTTACGTGTAAAAAGAACTGTGACTATTTTGCATTGGACATCATGGATGGTTGTATTTGATATCGCTTCTTTTACGTGTAAAAGAACTGCGACTATTTTTGCATTGGACATCATGGATGGTTGCATTGGACATCATGGATGGTTGTATTTGACATCATGGATGTTTGTATTGGACGTCTTGGATGGTTGTATTGGACATCATGGATGGTTGTATTGTACATCATGGATGGTTGTATTTGACATAATGGAAGGTTGTATTTGATTTCGCTTCTTTTACGTGTAAAAAGAACAGCGACTATTTTTCCATTGGGCATCGTGGGTGGTTCTATAGGACATCATGGATGGTTGTCTTGGACATCATGGATGGTTGTATTTGACATAATGGAAAGTTTATTGGATATTTCATCTTTTGCGTGTAAAAAAAAAACCCGCGACTATTTTTTTGACATTGACTTTGATTTTCCAATTATGTTGCTCATTGGTTCTCAAAGTGGGCAATATTGGTCCAAGGGAAGCAATGAGTTATCAAGAACGCGGAGTGATCCTCGACTGCATTTGGGGGGGGGGTTTGATAAAAATATGGTGCCAGTGAAAAAAAAAAGAGAAAAAAAACAGCAAATTTAGAAAATGTTTTACTCGCTGTGTAATATAGGACAATATTATTTTGCAAGTAAACACAAGTTATATCCGGCAAATCTTAACACATACTGTCAGGGGGATTGTTGTGTACTGTCATTGAGTTCAGCTTACATCAACAAAGGCAAAGGTTGTTTTACTTGAAGAAGAACCTAGGGAATGAGTGACCCTATATCTCCATTTGCTTAATTTAGGTTATTAAATTACTTAAAAGGTTATTGCATAAAAAGAAATTAAAAAGAAACAAAAGGTTAGAGCCATAGCATCAACAAGAATAAGTGCGTTCTGGAAATACGTTGGAAAACTTGTTGGAAATGCGATTCTACAAATGGGTGTAACTTCCAAATGATACAATACAATCCAGTCTATACAATACAATTTATTTACATATTATGCACAAATTGCAATAATTTAACGCCTATAACTTAAGTATTTTGGTATATTTTTCTGTTTGTTTGTTTAAGAAAATAGATTTCCAGGTGTGCTCTGAGTATTTTTTTTCTTCTGAAAGAAGGCGGTAGGATAAATAAGTTTGAGAATCAATATTCTAGGATGATTTTATGACTGTTAATGGTATTCCTCATTTAGTGAAATTAATTATTTAAAGTAGAAAAATACGGGCCCTACCAATGTCAAGTGATTTATAGCTCTGTATTTATTGACTTAGATAACAGAAAAGAAAACAAATATGATATACAATTATAGATGATATTAGATTTTAAAAGGTATACATTATTCCATAATGCACAAAATTTTATCAATAAATAAACCAAAAAAAAAAAAAAAAAAATATTCGTTTATCATTCGATTAAATTTAGTTGCAATTCATTAATAAAATCAAATATTTATTTTTATTTCCGATAAAAAAAAATTTCACTAAGAAATATTTAAAAAAACATTTTAACTATCTTATGCTATATTATCCTATTCTAAGATGATTGCGACTTACCTACAAAATTTCACTTTTCTCCAACATTTCAATTTTCTTTAGATATTCATTTAAAATGTAAAATTATAATCAACGGAATTCCAGCTTACCTAAAATAAAAACAAATATTTAATATTTTGAATTGTAGATTTTACATTAATGATATATAACATTTCACATATATTCTAATATACGTAAAACATGCAACTTTTTATAATTTGTGAGATATAAAATTTTTTGATCACTGTCTAAATCAAGGATGGCCAACCCGGTGGATCACCAGTATCATCTTGAATATTTGAATTATTGAATATTTTTCAAGCCCATGAGATTTACTGCACTTTTACAAAACATATTTATTAATTTTATAATGACCAAAGTAGTGAAAATCCATATATTAAAAAATATATTATGTGTGCATCCATATATTCAAAAATTAACTGTCGAAAATATGAGAAAAATTAATTTTTGATTTTAAAATAATATTCTTGCGAATATATAACAGATATTGCCTGTTTTATTTTATGAGTTGACAGTTATGAGTTCACAAGAATAATTAAACTATATTCTGCGAACTCATGATGAGCGCATCTTGGAAATCTAATATAACAGATTCTATGTTTTCACTCTTGGTGAACATCCTATATTTCATTTGATTCCCCTTTCATTTTTTATTTCGTTTATATTTTTTTTTTATATTTCATTTTTAGTGTTAAATATTTCTTTACAATGTGCGTTTTAGTATCATTATTATTATATTACTTACTGTTTACATGTAAGAATAATAGAAAAACACAATAATAATAACTCATTAAGTTTCAATTTTTCACTCCAAAAAAAATGTCTATAGTGGGGGGCATAGACATAAAAAATGTCTATAGTGGCCGCATATAAAATAAATATGGGGATATATAATTTTATATGCGGCCCGTGGTGTTAAGTTGCATTTCCGAAGTGACCCGCAAGGTCATTTGGGTTGGTCATCCCTGGTGTAAATAATACAATTAAAAAATAAATTAATATAATATAGTCACCCAATTAAAAAATACTATTTAAGCGAATTTTTATATAGTTCTTGTTGATACTTGAGACCTTTTTTTTTTTAAAGAATTTAATAAATAGTTATGTGCAAACAATTTAAATAAGTGTAATTTCAATAATAATTTTTGAAAAAAAAAAATTTCTTTTTTTAAAAAAAGACAATTTTAATAAAACCTCTCAAATAACTATTTTAAAAATATATCCAGCATAAAAATAATTCCACCAAACGCAACCCAAACAATAAAAAAACAATCCATTTTCATATCTACATATTTATATGCTATTTTCGAAATCGCTGTAAAAACTGTTTATTATAAAATAAACAAACGCTAACTTTGCTGTTTAGAGAAGTACTAAGTTACTTACTTACCATATTGTATTCCCTAACAAGGATGAATTGTAAATCATATATTTTCTTTTCAATCTTATTTTTACAGTCACGGCCAAGATTTATTTCTTAAATATAAGAATGAGAGGTGTAATTGAAATGACCTTAAGCACTGCAATGTCTGGAGCTGACGTCTAGATATACGTCTTATTTATGGCATCGCTTTTATCTGTGGTTTAAGGACTTGTTGTGATCCTAGTTACATTTTTTGAAAGTATCATAAAACATAATTTAGAAAATAATTTTTATAAATAGGTTATACACTTTAAAACAAAGGACTAAAAAACACGGAACAATAAAAATGTACTTCCATGATTGCTTATTAGTATAAAATGTCTGTTTTAAGAAGGGATTAATATAACTTTTTATAATTTTCGTCATTTTTATTTTAAATAAACATGAAAAGTATTTCTTTTATAATCTGCAAAAACTTTTATTAATAAATAAAAGGCACACACAAAAATAAATAAGGAATTCCCCAATCTGAAAAATCATAATTCTTTTTTAAGGCATTAAATTTTAACAGTAACAATTATATAAATATATTAAAATAAGCAATTTAAATAACAAAAACGTATATTTTATACATATTAACATAAACGTATATTATATTTATTTTTGCTATTTAATAGTTTAAAATACAAAAACTGAAAGATATATTGAAAATTTACTAATTTCGAATATTTTCAAAAGTTTAAATAAATTTAAAATTAAAAAGCTTTATTGACGAAAATATAGAAAAATATTTATTTTATTTTCAATAAGAACACAAAGAACTCACAAAATTTCAGTTTTTTACGGAATTCAATTGGAAGATTGGTAAAATTTAATAGACTATTGTTTTTATTAAAATCAAAATAATTCAATTCTTATTGGTATGAAATAATTCATACATTCAAACGACATTTTAGTTTTTAAATTTTTAAGTTATATAATTAAAAAAATATTTGTGTAAAACCAGATATATATGGGTTTTTTTCAAAACAACAGCATTAATTCAATACTTTTTAAGAAACATTCAGTCACTAATGATTATCAATTAATCTTTCAAATTCTTTCCTATACAAATTTCGGTACTTACGTATTAACGGTACCTTGGCGACGAACTTGGCGGTTTTTAAGTGTCGCCAATCTTTATTATTTGGAATAAAAATATTTTGAAAGCGTTTTGATTTTAAATGAAGTGTTTCATATATATTTTATTATTTGGAACAAAAATTTTAAGTGTAGATTGGTGCCAAATCTGTAGCTGCGGTTGGCGCGTGTGCTCTTTATTGGCGCAACTGTTGCCAAGGTACCGTTAATACGTAAGTACCCAAATTTCAAAATAGATTGCCAAAGGAAAGAAAAGGAAAATAACAAGGTATATTTAAAAAAAAAGTATTCAAAGTTTTGTTTTCTAATGATGTAATACACATAATATAATATTTTCTGAAATTTTTTTCAGGTGATTTTTCTCATGTATTATATTAAATATTAAAAATTTAAAAGGTTAAAATCCTAGGACACTGTATCCCTGAGGGAAGTCGCCAACCGTGCAGCCCTGAATATTTCGCCAATTTTCCATAAATTTCTTTAGGGTTGCAATATTATAATTAGAGGAATTCAGCCCAGCTTCATTTTCCAAACAATATAATTACTATTTATTGTTATTGTGATTATATTATTATTTGCAGAATTCTTATTTGCAGTAAATAAGAACAGAAATATATATTCTTTTAAATAAGTATTCCAATAAATTATTGATTATTCCGAACTTATTCTTACAACGTGCGTCGTCACTGATTCAGAACATAAACAATTTTTATGAAGTTGCCACTCAGGAAAGTAAAAAACAAACAAGAAAAACGATTTTTTATTTATTAATAACTTATATTTTATTATTAAATAATTAATTTCCTTTTTTTTTCGTTTAGTTAGGATTTTGTGGCAACCGTAATTAGAATTCGCTCGGATTATTTGAAGCTTTAGCTTTCTAGTTAACGTTACAATTTAACTTTTTAATAATTAAAATAAATTAATATTAATAAAATAATGTGTCCGGAACATTTGATAATTATCTGGCAGAGTGCATGTGGCGGCGACAGCACAAATGTGACATCCGCAAAATATTTTATGATTTCACCGATGGAATAAAAATGTTTGTTTCCATCACAAAGGAAGGACATACCACAATAAAAGGTAAGTTATTCTCTAGTTTTTTTCTTCTTTTTACCTTTTGTTAACATTAATTTATCATTCAAATTCGGCTTCGTAAAGAACATGACTTATTTTTTGACATTACAAAAAAAAAAAAAAAAAAAAAAAAAAAAAGTGGCGAATTAGCGAATATCTTTGGGGAAATTTTATCAATTAATAGCTATTATTTTCTTTTGTTTAAACGATACATTTTTGTGACTTAACAAAATAAAATTCGACATAATAATTTGGCGATAAAGCGATTTAATTTGGTGTGAAAGCAATTTAGGAATAAAATGTTGACAAAATAATGATATATTTTGGCGTTAAAGCGGCAATATGTGGCGTAAAAAAGAAAACATTAAAAAGTTGACATAATAGTGGTAAAAATATGGCGATAAAGCGATATAAATTGGCGTAAAGGCATTTTAGATGTAATTTTTGACATAATAGCGCTGGATTTCTGCGTAAAAGCGGTATCATTTGGCGCAAAAGTATTCCAGAGATAAAAAATTTTAGTGATAAAAATTTGGCGATAAAGCATTAACTTTTGGCGTAAAGCACCTCAAAAAACAAGATTCGCTTAGTGAAAAAATTTGGCTATAAACCGATAAATATTGGCGATAAAGCATTTTTTGGCTTAAAAGAAACTATATTAACAAAATTTGCTTAGTGAAAAATGGCTATAAAGCGATAAATGTTGGCGATAAAACATTAAATTTTGGCTTCAAAGTCTTTTCAGGAATAAACTTTTACGTATAGCTATTTGACTGCTAATGCTGGCGTAAAAGCACTGTTGGCTATAAATTTTGGCGAAATAGCATTTTTACAATGACACCGAACTTCGGCAACCATTTTGTTTGTTTACTTGGCGCTTTGGCAACCCAATAAAGGATTTTGGCGTAAGATCATTTTACAGCGCAAACTATCTGGCCCATTCATTTCTATGCTCGCTTACCGACTTGGCAACTTGGCGATGTGTTTGGCACAGAGGGTACAGGATCCTAGATTTTAACCCATTTCTGTAAAACCAGATATATATGTTTTTTTTTTTCAAAATAACAGCATTAATTCAATACTTTTAAGAAACATTCAGTCACTAATGATTACCAATTAATCCTTCAAATTCTTTCCTATACAAATTTCAAAATAGATTGCCAAAGGAAGAAAAGAAGAAAATAACAAGGTATATTTAAAAAAAAAGTATTCAAAGTTTTTGTTTTCTAATGATGTAATACACATAATATAATATTTTCTGAAAATTTTTTTTTCAGGTGATTTTCTCATGTATTATATTAAATATTAAAAAATTTAAAATCAGTTTATGGTATACTAATCAAGCGTGAAATGGATTAGTATATCATAAAAGAATTAAAAGTATTGATTTAAAAAAAAAAATATGGAAATCGGTGGCATCATAAGCAAAATATTTAAAAAACCTAAAACGTGGAAAAAAAAAATGACATAAATCATTGCAAAATTTGTAAAGAATTCACGGTTCTATACATTTTGATGAATTTATGAAAGTGAGTAGTTAAAAATGCAAATCCAATTGGATTTTTTAACAAGTAAATCCACTTGGTAGTTGATTAAACAAGACTACTGATTGAATGTCGCAGATGAAAACTTAGTTAACAGAAAACAGTGACTACATAGCAATTTTTTATTGGTTGATTCCAGTACTACAATGGTTACCTTTTATTACTTGATTCAGCTTTGATTATTGAACCCTGACATATTTTTGAAAGCTGATTCAGAGATTGAACATTATTGAACATTGGGATATGTTTGTAACATAAAATTTTACGTATCTATGATTGGTATAATATAGAGACTTACTGCTTTATGAATATTTAATATTCTGCAACTTGTGGTTGATGTGTCAGTAATGTAGATTAATACTAATTTTTAAACATGAAAGTTATAAAATACACATCAAAACAGTATTTCTGTTTTAATGGGTTTAAAGATTTAATAGTATTATGAAACAATATATAACAACAGCCTTGGTTATTAGTAAAAACAGTAATAGTGGTTTAATTTGTTGTTATAGTAACAATAGCAGTAATAGTAATAATAGAATTTATCTTTTTATTGGTCAGCCCATTATTGAAAAAGATAACTTTAGTCAAGCAAAAGACTGCATTTTTTTTATAGTATGTTTAATAATGTTGGATTCGCTATAGTACAAAAAAAACCATGAAATTTTAATAACTAGATTTAAAACCAATAAAAATTGTAAATAACCAACCAAATTATTAATATATAAGGCAATATTATTATAAGCCTTTGAAGGGAATTTTGCCCTAATATATTAACTATATTAGGGCAATAATTCCCTTCAAAGGCTTATACCAATACCGACTAAGAAGTACCTCCATTAGTTTAATTCGGGCACCTTTCTTTAATGTTATGTATGGACAAACACCAGAAAATAGTCTTGAAGAAATTCGGTCAATACCCTGTTTACAATCAAGACATTGATAAAAATATCATAAATATTAACAATTTGAAAAAAAAAGTAATTTAATTTAAAACACAGCAATTCAGAAAAACTTTCACATATGGAAAAAAAAAAAAAAGGAATTAATTAATTAATACAAGTTTATAACCAATTTTGCACCAACCAAATATTAAATATAATTCTTAAATGAATGCAATGTCACATACTATTCTTTATAATTAATAAAAATTTTTTTTTTTTTTTTACATTTTATACTTTTTTCTTTGCACTAATATATAATGAATGCAGGTGAATTAAATATCGAGGTAGATACTTTCAGTATGTTTACTTTTGGCAGTCTTCCCATAATAAGTTACAATGAATTTATGCGATGCCTGTCCTTAACAAGCCTGTGCCTCACTGGCAATAAACCTTTGGAAACCCTATCTTTTAATTAACGTTCCCTTCTAAATGAGTCATTCGCAATTCTGCACCGACTCATCGCTTGCAAGCGCTGCATTAATTAGCACACTTAACAAAATCAGATCAATAGCTAAAGCGGCAAGCCCCTAAAGATCACGCACCGAATGCAAACTAAGCCTTTTCCACGCTAATGAACAGCTAAGACGACTTGAACCGCTTTCGCCTGGCAATCCATGGTGCCAGAGTCCATTAACCCTGCACCAGCATAAGCTTTTGTTTATGCAAGCCTGGGTGAAAGAGGGAAGACTTTTTATACCATCAAGTTTGGGGCAGTGTCTGAAAAGTCTGGTGCAGGTATCTGTTTTGGAAAGATTACCACTTTATCTGAGACCGCCAGTGACAAAGTGAAAAGATCAAGTATTATTATCTTTTCATTCTTTTTTCAAAATTAGGCTATGCTTTGCTTTTTGGTCTTGTGTTATTTTAAAGCGAAAAGGCCAACTGAAGACCTCTTTTTTATACTTCGGTCTCGTGTCTGTCAGTATGGAAATATAGATAAATCTTCCTTTTTGATTTTTGCCGATGGTGCTGTCAATAGTTTTTGTGAGAGAGATGAAACAGGAAAATTAAGTGATAGAAAAGGGTTGCATTTCGTCACCTTCGATAGATAGGAATCTTTTGTTTTTGTTTTATTTCTTGTTATCAAGATACTGAGAATGATTTGCTGACAAGAAAAATTGTAACATTTCAAGTGAGAAATCTGCAGATGATATAATATCTGTTGCAAAGCAGTGAATATTGCATAAGCAAATGTTATTAATTACTGTTAAAAAGTAAATTTGGTTGATTCATAATATAATAGCAATTAATGTTCATGATTTATAAAAATTATAATTATGAATTTTATCTAAATCTCAGATGTTATCTTCTGAATAGCATGAGATGACGATGCACATTGGCCAATTTTTGGTAAACTTCGTCAATAAAATGTGTATAAATTTTAAACCGTAATCAACACGATTCAGTGTTAAAATTTATTAAAATTATTAGCATAATAATATTATAAATTGGATTGATTCATAATATAATCGCAATTAATGTTCATGATTTGTAATCTTAATTATAATCATGCATTTTATCTTAATCACACTATTCTGAATAGCCTTTGATGGCGATACAAATTGGCTAATTTTTGAAAAATGTCGTCAATAAAATTTGTATAAATTTTTAAACCGTAATCAACACAATTCAATGCTAATATTAACATAACATTATTATAAATTTGATTGATTCATAATATAACAGCAATTAATATTCATGATTTGTAATCTTAATTACAATCATGGATTTCATTTTTAATCACACTATTCTGAATAGCATTTGATTTGACGATACAATTTTAATATTAAAACATTGGCCAATTTTTGGAAAACATCATCAATAAAATTTTTTTATAAATTCTAAACCTTTGGAATCATTTTTTGGAAACGCAATTCAATGCATAAAATCTATTAACATTATTAACAATATTATAAATTTGATTGAAAAGTTCCATTAAATATCATGGATTTTATTTAATTTCAACGATACAGAAAAAAACAATAAACATTGTAATCAAAAAAATTTTTTTCTAATTATATTTGTTGTCGATGGTAAACATATAAATTTTACAAGTACAATAGTATAATACATGGCCAATTTTTCGAAAAAATAAATAAAATTTGAAACCGGAATACAATTCAGTTATGTAAAATATTTAATTTTGCAGTGTCTAATTATATTTGTTTTGGTTTTTGTTTTTAAAAATGTCATAAAAGCTATTCAGAATTTCAAAAGTCAATAACATATTAGAAAAAAAAAAGGTATTTTTCAGAACAAGTTTTTGGTATGACAGGTTTTTGAAAACCTGCCATCAAAACTCGTTCAAAACATCATTTCTAATGTTGAGATTCAATCAAAATTAGATTTTCTAACCTGTTATTAAATAATGAAGATTTAAAAGTATTTCCTTTTATAAAATGACGCTAAAATCATTTCGCGTTTGGCGTCACCGTGAGAAAATATTATTTGAACAGGCAATATTTAGAAACATCTTCAATTTTCAGGTTAATTTAATTGTCTACAAATTCTCATTGGCATAACAGAAATTTAGAAAATTATCCAATACCCAAAATAATAGTATTTATTGCATAATTTCGTATAAAGCGAAAAAAAATTCATACATTTCTTAAAAGGTACATAATAAAAGTACGTATATAAGTACAATCATGAATTTAACACAATACAAAAGCAATTATGCCTAATCAAGAACGCCTTTTTTTCAATTAGTTTGATAAGAAATGTCTGAATCATGTGAAAATATCTGTCTTGAACGGATGGTGACACTTACAAATGGTCGATAAAAATTTGAAAAAAGATTGCATAATCTGTAACACTAAGCTTAAAATATTCTATACTGGAATAAAGATGAACATGATATATAGAATATATATATATATATATATATATATATTATATTTACTATTTACTATTTCAGTATATCTACAAATCACAAGCATTTACTAAACTTTAAAATGAATGCATTTGATTCGGAAGTAATTTGACATAGTTTCATCAAAATATGAATTTTCTCAAGGAGCTGGCCTTTCATATATTCACATAATAATGAATATATTTCAAGAAAATCAATATGGCTTCTTCAATATATTATTTTCTTCAAAGAAACATGGCTTCTTCATGGCATTATGTGAATCTCTTACAAGAAATCAGACATATTTTTCCAACATATGAAATTCTTTCAAAAAAACCTCATATAGTTTCTCACAAAGGAATATTCTTCAATAAACCTGACATGGCTTCTTCAGTATATGAATCTCTTTCAATAAACCTGGCATGCTTTTATCAACATATAAATCTCCCTCAAAAACCTGGTATGGCTTCTCCAACATATGAACCTCTTTCAAAAACCTTATATAGTTTCTCACATAGGAATATCCTTCAATAAACCTGACAAGGCTTTTCAATATATGAGTCTCTTTCAAAAAGCCTGGTATGGCTTCTTTAACAAATGAATCTCTTTCACATAATCAGCAATAACTATAAAATCTTGTATATTTTTTTGGAAATTACTCTTCTCCAATAACCTTTGAACAAGTTATTCATCTTTCAAGAGATGAAGAAATTTATAAAATGGTTACACTCAAACAACTCTGATCCATTAGAACAGATGTCAAATTATGGCCCGCGACAGGTGTACCATCAAATCATAATAATAATCAAATGTCTTTACTTATAAGTTAAAAAATACATTTACATAAATAAACCCGTAATTATTGAATAAAAATGTGGCATAAAAATAAAAATTCATGTTCATACAGCTGTGTTTTTCCTCTTACAAATATTGGCAATTATTAATGAACTTTGAAATGAGTTCTGTGTGAACAAATTAGATTCAGTAATCTAAAAAAAAACATAAAATTAACTTCAAAATGTAAATAACAGAGCTTTTGGTTAAAAAAAAAAAAATGCTCCCCTTTTTTTTATATTGAATCTGAGGTCGACATACTTTATTTTGAAAATTTTCAATAAAAAATGTAATTAAAAAAAAATTCAGTTTAATACAAATAAAAGATTTTAAATTACGACAAAATTGTCGTTTTGTTTTGTTGGATTGAAAAGTGTAGTGACTCTTGAATTAAAATAACAATATTCCAAAAAGATTGGAACGTGGATCTGATTTGTTGACCAAAAATGACATAAAATGGCGATGCTTTGCATTTGAGTTTTTATATAAAATAATAAAATATATTTTATATTGTAGATTTCTTATATGGGGTCTGATGGCCGAGTAACTAGTGCTCAGGCGTTAGGTGTCAAGGATGTTTGTAATGGTTCGGAATCATTTTAACCGTAAATTTCGGTCTAATATGACTGTTGGGCATATATCTGACAACCCTACCCCGTAAATAGAAAACATCTCTGGTCTCGAAATCTGCCAGTTAGCAGACGGCTTTGGCCCACCATGGGGCTGTTGCGCCGATGAAGAAAAAGATTTTTTATATAGGAGCGTTGTGCTAATGTATGCCACAATGATTATAAGTAAATAATTGGAAGGAACAGTTCCACATTTGTGTGTCATAAGAAAAAACACGGAATCTTCTATAAGGAGTCAAATTCATAATGGGTGATGTTTATAAACGCTATCATAATCGATATGGTTTCTTCTTGTTTCTGAAACCAGTGATTCCATTATATGGTGATAGCAACATATTCAAACATATGGTGATCTGCATATATACCACTAGACCATGCGAAATGTTGAAATTCAAAAGCTGATTTTACAGATTTCCAATGCATACATATTATCATTAAAAATTATAATGTATAGATTATAATAAAGAAATATAAACATTTATTAATAATTTATTATTTACTTGGAAATTTCTATAAATATCATATTTCATATTAATTTAAATCACTGTGAAATCGTTTTAAAATGGCAAAAACATATAATAGTCAACGTAATAAGTAAATTAAAAGATGAAAATAATTTAAAATTAACTATATTTATATTAACCAAAAGCATTTTTTTTCGTTCCACCATAAGCCATTACCTTTTATTAAAGCTTTAATGTTTTATTCCGCAATCATTCATAAGCAAAATAATATTTAAAAAAAATCACATATAAAGGATAAATACAGATGATTTTTTACCATTTATTTAATTCAGAAGAAAGCTACGCAAAATTAGTTTTTAAATGCATAGAAATTCCATTTATTATCCAATTGAATTCCAAAGTTTAAAAAATAAATTCTCATTTATTTCAATTGGTAGTTTAAAATAAAAAATTTCAAGGCAATCAAAATCTTATTACACGCATCTTTACATTCGATTTTAAAGAAAATTATTAAGAAAAAAATTAAATAAATTCTAACATTTTGAACTCATAAAACTGTATCGATATAAAAAAATATCAAATCGATTCCTTTTAAAAAACGATATGCATGGCATGTTGCAATTTATGCCCATAAATTCGCAATGGATCGTCGACCTAACTGAATAACATTTTCTTTCTTTCTGATTTTTTTTTTTTTTATCGTTGCATTTGCAGCTGCCAATCTCAAATAAACAAATTAATAAAATAACATCGTCAAATCATGATCTCAATAGATTAAAAATATCCCCTCGATTAATTTTTTTCTGAAATTTTTTTTTCCGTTAATTTTTTTATTTGAATGTAATCACGTATCGAATGAAATTCATTAAATGTTCTTTCTTTTAAAGAAATGGAATACGATTTTAGTGATTCAGATACTAGTTCGTAGATTTTTTTTTTTTAATTAAAAGTAATTCATTGAATATTGAATAAAAAAGATGACCTTTAAACGTGATTTTCGAATTACGAACACATCCATGTTCTTTCAGAATTAATGTAGCGTCATTTAAAAATAAAGTAGAATGTTTAGAATTAAATAGAATTCAACATTTTTCTTAAAACTTAGATAATTTTAAAAGCATTAAGTTAAACACGAATATTTTTCTTTTTGGGAATAAACTTATTCTATAATCACTTAAAATAATCTGCCAATTTCTTCTCAACAAATTTCTACAATTGCATCAGTTTTCATTAAATTTAATAGAATACAACAATTAGCTAAATAACCAATTTGATGACATATTTTACATTCAAATTAAATCTTTGTTGATGCTGTGACTAATTCTCAGTGTC
Organism: Caerostris extrusa; assembly: GCA_021605095.1. NCBI lineage: Eukaryota > Metazoa > Arthropoda > Arachnida > Araneae > Araneidae > Caerostris > Caerostris extrusa. Next base: position 51,025 of record BPLR01021446.1, read on the forward strand.
CGGCAACTCTGTATGGAGATCCCATGAGTACTATAGTCAACTCATGGATGGAGGGAAAGAAGGCAGCTTCTGTTAATGTTCTGTGATGGAACACCCATAGGTAGAAGTCTGATTGTGTGTCGCTTGATTGATTGTGTGTCGCTGAAGAAGGAGGGGCAGTTGTTCCGGGAGGACTTTAGGAGGAACTACCCCGAATTTGCGTATCATATGAGAGAAAACTACGAAAACACCCACAAGGTAGTCTGGCTAACGGGGCAAGAGCGCAAATCATGATCGAGTCTCCTCGTTTTTGAAACAGTATCTACAACAACCTCAGCCCTAATGCTCACCAGCAGTACACGTTACGAATCGGATAATTCAAAAGTTTAAAATTATTTAGTTTAAATGTAAAAAAATAATGTTGCAGGCATGGAAATTTTTGAAATGAAAATGAATGAATAACTTTAACACCACCAAAAAAAAAACTACTAAATAAATATAATTCAATGTAAAAAAAAAGCCCATATACGTTTCCTATTAAAGAATTAGAATTACTGTACAAAGTGTTAAAAACTGTTAAATGTTGAGGAATTTTCTAATAAATATTAGTTACGATAAGAGTGTGAATATTTACCAAATTCTATTCATCAGTTTTCTCAACAAATTTTAGAAAAATAATTTCGTAAATGAAAATATCACATAAATTGGTAAAAACTTAAACTATGTTTGAATAAAAGGGTTGAATGAATTTTAAAAATATTGCATTTTAAAATAAGGAATTTATAAATGCTTCGTATATGCATTCCATAATTAAAAATATCAATAGAATAATATGAAGTAAAATATTATTTTTTAAGAATGTGGGTGTTTATTATTATTTTATACATTTCTTCAATTTTTACATATTTTTATTTAAGTAACATATTTTAATTTCTAAGAGGATTTTTTATTTTTATCTAAATTGCTATATTTTGATAAACTTAATCATTTTTTCTAGAAATATAGAAAGCTTACTCAATATAAATATGTGTGATATATTCTAAATCTGTAATTTAATAAAATTCAAAATACATTTCATGAATATATATTATATTATTTATTTTTATGCATAATATCATTTATATTTTTTTTTTTTGTTTGTCTAAACAAAAAATATATCTATATAATATTAAAAAAATAATATATTTAAATACGTATAAAATATATTTATATGTATAATAAATATATTTAAAATATGATAAAATATTTAGATTAACTAGAAGCTATACTGCTAAAAATAAAAATAACAAAATTAATAATAAAAATAGTAAAAATAACAAAAGTAGTAAAAATAATAAAATATTAATAAATGAATAATCATAAAATAATAAGAAGAAATATAATTGAAGATATTTTTTGTCAAAAAATTTGAGAAAAAAACGATACCTAAAATATTATTTAACTATAATAAGAAAGAAAATTTAAGATTCATTTATTCTAAACAGAAAATGTTCAGCCTAATGAAAATCGAAAAAAAAAAAAAAAAATGCTATAAAAATATAGAGAGACAAAAAACACAAAACGTGATTAAAATTGAAAAACTGCAATTGAAAAGCAGACATTTATTTTCAATGAAAAGTATAATAAAGATTTTTTTTTATTTTCATCTTATCATCTAAGTTTTAAACCCAATAAAATTCTCCGCATAATTTCGTTTCTATGCAAGAAAAAAAAAAATTAAAAAATGTAATTAAACGGATCTAAATGTTGGGCTGAAGTATATATTTGAAAAACGGATCTCATTTAATGAACTGCTTTCAATTTTAACGTTGTTAGTGGTGGGCGAAATAACTTCCCATTTGAGATTAAAACATTGCAATTTATTTCTAATTCTTTTCTAAAATAAAAAAAAATATTTAAAAAAAGAAAGAAAAGTTATTGGATGAGTGGGAATTTTTTTTCTATTTTTTTTTTCTTTCTCAAACCATGTGTTTAAAAATTTAGCAGCAAAGTCATTTAAAATAAATGGATAAAGTAACTTTTCTCTTGATTGGGTATGTATCACATAAAGAGGTAGAAAAAATTGAGATAATTTTTTTCTGTAAAGGATTATAATAAAAAGTATTACTTTTTTGTATAATGATATTTAATTTGACTATTATATTCTTATATAATGTCAGATTAAATAAAGTTAATTAAATAAAATATCATAAAAATGGAAATCTATAGTATGATTATGATATTTATTGTACAGAAATGGAAACAAAACATATAAAACTACCAAAGATGAAAATTATTGCGTTATAAAATGTTTCAAATTTATTTCTCTGAATAAAGTTTCACTTTTGAAAAATGTGTAATTTCTTTGGAAATTGTGATGAAACATCAACAGTTGGCCTAATATATTAAATTTTGCAGGGTTTAATTCGATTTCACACACAAGTTCCTATTTTCTTGAAGAAACTATCCCCTGCCAGTTTTGGGAAATATCGCTGATCTATCACAAAGGACAATCATTCATTAAACACTATCATTAGGACCTATCGTTCACTTATACAAAGAATAATCATTCATTAAACACTATCATTAGGACCTATCGTTGTCCTATCACAAAGTACAATCATTCATTAAATACTATCATTAGGATCTATCATTCACCTATCACAAAGAATAATCATTCATTAAACACTATCATTAGGATCTGTCGTTGACCTATCAGAAAGTATAATCATTGATAGAACACTATAATTAGTACATATTGTTCACCTATCACAAAGAATAATCATTCATTAAACACTATCATTAGGACTTATTACAAAGGACAATCATTCATTAAACACTATCATTAGTACCTATCGTTGACCTTTCACAAAGGACAATCATTCATTAAAGCTATCATTAGGACCTACCGTTCACTTATCACAAAGGACAATCATTCATTAAACACTATCATTAGGATCTATCGTTAACCTATCACAAAGGACAATCATTAACTAAACACTATCATTAGGACCTATCGATGACTTATTAGTGTTAATAACTATTGCAAAGTGGTCAAAAACTATATCAGCCAATGTGATACATTTGATACGGAACAAATGAAAAAAATATATGAGTAAACTTCATCTAAAAATATAAATTCATGTCGATGATGGATTTTAAATTTGATTGATATTTGACAATTTACATCTTTTAAATGGTTTTTAACATGGTATTCATGCTTAGTATATTTGTGTATGGTTTCTAATCATTTTTGTAAAAGTTTATGATGCATTGTCCCATACATGAAACTCTAAAAAAAACTAAAAGTCGAAAATAGATTCAACTGGAACTAACCTAGCCCTTTTTATTTTATGTTTAAGTTAGTCGAAATTTCCATATGATTGCTGCAGGTTATCTCGTGACCTGCTGACTGAGGTTGTGGAGTTCGCTCAGCATGAAGGTCAGATCTGAAACAGGAATACAGGACGAAGTAGTAGAAGGGGGGAAAAAAACTAGATTTCATCATTAGCCATTCATCATATTAACCATAACTTGAACTTAAGGTAAGTATGGAAACTTAATCTTTTCTAAAATATAATAAGTGTTTAGAAAGGTAATCTTTTCTAAACACTTATTCTTTTGTGTTTAGGAGAAATATATGTATATTATATAGAATTTTCAAGGAATCATTTTAGAACCTAATACAGAAATTGAAAACAGTTTGAAGTTTGTAGAATTGTTTTCAGTTTACACTAAAGCGATTATTTACCAAAAATAGAAAAAAAGAAACAAGTAATATATAAAAAAAAAAAAAAAGTTCCTACTTTTTCACTATATTGCAGAAACTCCTTTATAAATAATTTTCATTCATTTTTTTTTAAGTTTATCTGACGCCATCTATTGGAAGATACATGCAACTTTAATCTAAAAAAAACTAAAATTATTAAATTTAATTTAATTACTGAATTAATATTAAAAAAAATGTATTAACATCGTGTCATCCACTACAAGTTAAAAAAAAAAAAATGTATTTGAACTTGAGAATATATTATTAATACAAAATTTTAAGCTGTAATATGTAATACAATCATTCAAAAGTATTTATTTAAATTATTTATCACAGAAAAATAAAAATAAATAAATAATGATAAAATATGCAGAAACAATTAAAATAAAACTTATATATATATTTTTTATTTCTGCATTGAATTTATGAATAAAGAAAATATCTATAAAAAGACACTTAGAAGTTTATAGTTTTAAGCTTCGCATGAAAACGAACATCTTTCGAAATATTTCAACATATATTTTTTTATTATTTACCCAACAAATAATCTCAAACCAGTCCTTTTAAGAAAGTCCAGCATGATGCATGAAATAACAAAAACCACATAAACAGCATTAAGACGAAGTAAAAGGGAAAAATAAACTAAATTTCATTATTAGACAACCATCCTATCAACCATAACTTGAACTTAACAGTATGAGAACTTAATGAGCGTTTTCCAGAAAGATAATCTTTTCTAAACACTTATTCCTTTGTGTTTAGGAGAAATATATGTATATTATGTAGAATTTTCAGGAATCATTTTAGAATCTAATACAGAAATTGAAAACAGTTTGGAGTTTGCAGAATTGCCTTCAGTTTGAACTTAAAAGATTATTTACCAAAATAGAAAGACCATATAGCCATATCAAAATATAAGGCACACAAAAAAAAAAAAAAAAAAAGAAAGAAAAAAAAAGAAAAAAAAGAAAATTGTTAAATGTTGACTCACACAAAGGTTTAAACGCAGAAAAATTTCTTTTTCTGTTTATAAATATGTAAATAAAACAATTTAATACGTTTTAAACACATTTAATTTGTATCGAAAAATTAATCTGGCACTCGGTACCACAGGTATCGGGTTTTCCCAGGAGTGCCATGGATGTTTGTAGTTGTTCGGAATCCTCTTTAAACCATAGGTCCCCGTCCTTAATAGGATCATAAAACGTTGGTGGGGATAGTGTTACTCGCGCTCGTAGCATATCTTCAAGCTACACGTGCCCCCTGGGTAGTACTAAATGAGTAACAGCAGTGCAGCCCTTGCTTTTGGCTTAAAGATTAACTGCCTGTATTGCCAGCTGCATTAGAGCAACAACAGAAACGATTAATTTTTAAAATATTATGCAGAATAATTAAAATTTAATATCAAAGCATTGCCTAATTTTTAGTTGCCAGATTTATCTAGTAATTAATGAAGAAATAAAAATCATAATGATTACCTGTAATGTTTGTATTGAAAAAGTTGCAGAAAAGAGAATTTCTAACATAAAAACAATTCTAAATTTATATATATTTATACGATAACAATTTCTTAACTATTTCAGTATATACACTAATCAGTATTATCGATAAAAATTTATTTATACTTTCACATTTAAATTAATGTTTATAAAATATATTAATTTCGATAAATTCATTAAAATAACTCATAAATTCAATCTGTCCATAAATTAAGAATAATGAAGTTAGGCAAAGAAAGAGACAGAAGCAAAACAAATTTGACTTATTTGTAAAGTCTATTTATTAAACAAAAGGTAAAAGAGCAAAAAAAGATGCTATATGTTTGGCATAATTAATTCGGCGATTTTTACTCCCTGGAGCAAATTTGTAACAAAAAAGAACCGATTTACAAAAAACAGTATAACATGGAGTATGATGGTTAATATGGAGTATGTCTCCCGGACGATGCAATACAGGCCTTACAACGCCTAGCATGCTGAGTATCAAATTATCAATCTGATCTTGGGGAATATTACACCACTCATCAAGCAATGCCCTCAAAGTTTCGGTTGACAGGTGGGAGGGGGATGACGGGCTGCAATTCGTTGGCCAAACATATCCCACACATGCTCTATTGGATTCAAGTCCGGTGAGTATGCTGGCCAATCCATACGGGTGATATCCTCCAAATGAAGGCATTCGTCTACAATGTTTGCACGGTGAGGACGGGCGTTGTCATCCATAAACAGAAATTCAGCACCCATGGCGCCCCGAAACAAACGTACATGTTGTTCCAGAATGACATCCCGATAGATGTGGCCTGTCATCGTTACACTCTGAACATGCAGGTCAGTTCTGGAACCACGAATAATTCCTCCCCCAAACGAGCCATCCTGCACCACCGTAACGGTGTCGTTCAATGGTGTTCTCTTGGTGGTAACGCGGTTACCTGCTCTCCATATGAAATTCCGGCGAGAATCAGACTGCAAACTAAACCTGGACTCGTCGGAACACATCACATAAGACCACTGTTGCGGTGTCCACAATGCATGCTCTCTACTCAGGTTAATTCAGGCGACAGTGAGTTGCGGTAAGTGGAACACATCTGACAAGGCCTGAGCATATAGACCAATGTGCCCTAAGCGTCTGATTCTGAGGGTATGCCTTGAAACTGTCGTACCGGTAGCTGAAGTGTGATAGATTTTAGGTCTAATGATTTCTCCGTCTGTTTCTTTTGGCAGTAACTGCTAAATACCGTGTCCTCATTCGGCGTTGATAATTGGCGACCTGTGCTGTAACATCTACCACATTACCATCATTTGGAATCTTTTGCCAAGCGGTTAACTATGCGGTTATTGCACTGAAAGGCTTTTAAAGCGCTTGTGAACAATTTTACTTCTTTGCCACCATTCCTTATATACCCCTCTCTTACACTCTCGTCATTGTGACGTACTATCCGCGCCATCTGGTGGTTTCCTGTAATTTGCGTATTCTTCTTCAAGATGTGTGTGATAATTCTACAGGTGAAATTTTTATTTTAGAGTTCAATTTCTGTGTGATTCTGAATCATCCTTAATTTATGGACATGAGTGTATTGTTACATAAAAGCTATTTCTTAATTTCTTACATTAACACTAATTTTATTACAGGCCTCAGGAAATTTAAAATAAATGAATAAATTACTATTTGTTCAAAGATGCGCAACCTACGCAAATGTTTCGAAAAACCTTGTGACTATTGCTGTTATTTTTCGCTTTCGTTTCATATTCTATTAAACAAGAGAAAAAACACGCTTGAGTGCTATTGTTTAAAAAGTATTTGATATCACTTTGTTTTTGTGATCCGGAATCTTTTTTTTTTTTTTTTTCGAAAATTTGTTATGAATTATACACAAATTTATGATTTTATGTTGTATTGAAATGAAAACTGATAGTTACGATAAACACTGGGTGAAAATGTGATCAGTTTTGCTTCGTGATTTGGTGGTTAAAGTCAACAAAGGGCTAATCCACACAAAAAATCTGAAAACAAACGGCTCGATCGGTGCCGGATTGTAGAAAACGCCGAACAAGCGAAAGCTGGATTAAATGCGCTTATAATAACTATTTCTGAAAATTCTCCTAGAAAACATTTTCGTTCTTTTAGAAAACGACATAGTATTTATAGAAGTGGTGTCAACATAAAAGAGTTAAGTGAAAACAAAAATTAGCAAAATCAGAACGTAACAAAAATTAACAAATTTGCTTAACTTAAACGTACTTTCCTTTACCTAAAAATAATTAAAATACAGGTTGCTTAATATGACCTTTAAATATATGTAACAACAAAAGATAAGACATTCTACTATAAAAAGAATATATTATTAATAAGGATTTTTATGCTGTAATATATAATATGAATCCCCTTTAAACCATAGGTCCCGGTCTCATATGACTGTAAAGCGTTAGGCATGGAGCTAACAACCCTACCTAATACAAAGAAAAACATTTCCTGTCTCGTAATCTGCCAGTAGAGAAATGGTCTTGGCCCGCAATGGAGCTGTTGCGCCACTGATGATGATGAATATATAATACAATCATTTAAAAATATTTATTTAAACAATGTATCATATTCATCATCATTGGCGCAACAGCCCCATTGCAGGCCAAGGCCATCTGCTACTGGACAGATTTCGAGACAAGAGATGTCTTTCTTTTACGGGGTAGGGCTGTAATCCCTACGTCCAGCAGCTGTATTAAACCTACAAACATCTACGGCACCTAAGACATCACTACGGCATCCACACCGGGAATCGAACCCGAAACCTATTTCACCGAGGCCAGAGCGCTCATATATATATATATATGTGTGTGTGTGTTTATTTAATCAACAAATTATCTTAAACCAGCACGTTTTAAAAAAGTCAACATGACGCATGAAATAACAAAAACAAATAAACAGCGGTTGATAAACCTTTTGATGCTGAATCATTTCTAATTATTTATTCAGCTTTACCAGCAAATTAGCACGTAACAATAAAGCAAGAGAAAATCATCATTATACTTCTTCAATGACCATTAAATGCACCCGTGCAATAAAAGTAAATGAGAATATGACCGATACATCTTCTCAACAATTAATTAATTATTTAATTAATTAAAAAGAATAGACCGTCGATACGAATAAAATTACGTCGTCAAATTAAAAGAATTTCAACGACCTTTCATTTTCGTTATCAAAATGTAATTAGAGATGTAACAAATACCAGGGCATCAGATATACAACCGAGTAATTAAATCTACTACTTTCATTTTTAGCTTTTTAATTAATTAAGGTTCTTATGAAAAAGTAATTCAACCCCAAAATTAATTAAACTCAAGCTCCAGTGCGTAATTAAATATCAGAATATGGTATTTTATTTTAAAAACGTTTACTTTTCTTTCGGCTGAAGGTTATTATTATTATTTTTTTTATTTATATATTCAAAATATTAAGAATTTTTTTCTGAATTGTTGGTTTTAATTAGAAAAGGACATATTTAAATTGTTGGTTAATTAATTTATTTCATAGGGATATAATTTATAGAAACAGCTCATAAAAGAAATTTAATTTCTTTTAATAATTCATACGCCAAGAAATGTCTACTGGCAAAATTTTTCAAAATGAAGGTAGGATTATTGGCTTGTGTTTTATAAAATAGGATAAAATATTTTATAATATTTAGGACAATACCTTTAAGATGTTTTTTTATTGTAATATTTTTTTTTTTGTAAACCAATAGACAGGCTTTCAGAGTTAAAAAGATTTTTAATATATCCCTATAAGGAAAAAAAAAAGAGATTTGTATGTCTGGATATGTGAATTTCCTAAAACTTAAAAACTGTAACACTCAGAAATTCAATTTTTTTCTCTAAATTTTTATGGAGTACGTAGTTAAAATCTAGATCTATATGTTTAATTAAATAAAAGTACTAAACTTTCTCATTAATGTCAGTCATTTTACTACAAAAATTTCATTTATATTAAACAATTACATCAAATATTGACATCAAGTTACAAGACTTTAAACTTAAGTCATATTGTTTGATGTCTAAACTTTTAATACTATTTCATTTAAAGACATTAAGCTGGCATTTTATGATTCCATGGAATGCAGAAAAATTAACTATGCACATCTTAATTTATTTCAGATATCTCAATTTAAAATAATTCCCGAGACAATACGTCTCCCAAACATATCAGATATAAATATTTTTTTCGTTTTAACTTTAAATTCCATCAATCAAATGATATTGAAATGAAACAATTAAATTGCAGAGTTGCACATTCTTTCCATAATTCAAATGAAATGCAGAGCACATGAATTGAAATTGGCAAATCGTTAGTATTAGTAACAAATATTTCATGTTAATTTTAAAAAACAAACCTATATAATTTAAATCCCGTTACAAATTAAGTGTTTATTCTAAATAAAAACTTTTGAAATGAAATTTTCCTCTGTTGCGCGAGGAGATTGATTTATTTTACTTACTTATTTTTACTTGATTTAATTTACTTTTACTTATTTTCTCATCCAGATTTTTTTCCCTTTCTTTTTGAGTGTGGATGCATGTCGCGAAGCTTATATCGGAGCATCAACATACAAGAAAAAAAAAAAAAAAAAAAAATTTAACGTTTTGAAACTATATTAGTTAAAAATTATTCTGTTTCCATTTGGATAAATGTAGTACATTTTTTAAGTACTTGATTGAACAAGATTAAAATTAATCTTTTAATTTGTTTTTAGGAAAATTCTTGAAGTTAAAAAAGATAACATTTCTGCGTGTGCGAACGTCTTCAATTTTTTTTTTTTTTTTTTTAATTTCTAGATTTATTCAAATAAAATTAATTTTTTTCAAAATTTTTTTAAGTTTTCTGAGCATTTTTTGGGATTTAGAATTTTTTTTATTGAATTTTTTTTTGGGGTTTTATTTTTTTATCAAAGAATAATTTTATTAAAATGTGCCCGGTCATATATATATATATATATATATATATGTGTGTGTGTGTGTGTGTGTGTGTGTGTGTTTATCTGTAGCAGAGAATGCTTGGCAATTTTTGTTTATTTCCACTTTACTAAATAAATTTACTATGTTTTTAATTTTAACCAAGTTCTAGTTGATTTTTGAAACTTTATTTTTGAATTTTCAATTATTGCGTTAAGTAATGGTCCAGTTTATGAAAAGTTCATACATGAGCATAAGTAATCAAGATTTATCGCGGCAAATAATAAAAAGCTGTTGTTTTTAAATGTCGGTCACTTTGATCTGAAGTCATTCGTCACTGAACAGAAGATTCAGCAATATGCGGCCAGTGGTGCAGTGTCTACATCGTACTGCCACAAAGAACAAAATCTCCCAAAGATGCAATCTTGAGGATTTGCAGTCTTTTCCTTGAACACGTTGAAAGAACTCGCCGCCTAAAATGTTTATTGTGACTAACTCCAGCATACACATGGGAACTTTTGGCTGGACTTAATTTTATGCGTTTCGAACTGTGTTCTTTGAGTTATGAAACACAAACAATACAACAGACCCAGGGCCGGATTTTCCTATAGGCAAACAAGGCTTCAGCCTAGGGCCTCAAGATCAAGAGGGACATACATTCAAATTGTTAGCAAAATTAGAATTGCACTATTCTAAAAACAGTAAACACTGAATCAAAAATAAGGAGAAATTCTACACATATGAATAATAAACAAACATAATAAGTAATTTACAAACTTAAAAATGGGAGATGAAAGGACCTCATAAGTGGAACAACCTAGGGCCTCTTTTAATTTAAATTCGACCCTGAACAGACCTCATATTTAAAAATAAGTGTTACTGTTTTTGTCTGCTAGTTACATTTCATTTTTAAATCTTATTATTGTAATAAAAGCTAACTTGACTAAATTTAAGTTAAGCTTTAGTTTTTAAAATTCTTCCATAAAAATATTTTCAAAAATACAATACAAACAATTCTTAATGTAGAGGAATTTTACTATATTTACAGAAATAACCTACCGGTACAATAAAGAATTTATTGCGCATTATATGAGACAATTCCGTTCTGTGATATTACATGCTCATCGTATACTTTTAATAGCCTACAAAAAGTGATTCACTTTTTCGAGTAATATTACATAAATATAGTTGTTATTATCCATTCCAAGGACAAAATACATCGTAAATCTATTTCATATATATTGATAGAGACATTTATTTATTACCTCCGTATTAGATAGATAAAAAGAAACTTTTTATATAATATTTTTTTCCTCTTACTATATTCGATAAAAATGGAAACTTATTTTAAGTGTTGTTAAATCTTTCACTGAACTTTTTCACTGACATAAAATTTTACACCTATTTTTGTATTCATTGGGGCTTAATTTTTTTTAATTCATAAAAATAATTAAAAATTTATTAAAAATTTAAAAAAAAAAATTCTTATTACATAAAAATAAATAAAAATTAATACCAGTTAGTGAATTTTTTATTTTATTTAAATATCAATTGATCTTTTTTTTTTTTATTTTTTGTTATTGTCGTATCCCTCATGGAAGGAGGGAAGAAGGGGACAGCTTCTGTTGTGATGGAGCCCCCGTAGATAGTAATCTGACTTCTGCTCCATGTCGCTGAAGAAGGAGGGCAGTGTCTTCCGGCAGGCATTTTAGGGGGAACTACCCCGCATTTGCGTATCGTAAGGGAGAAAACCCTAAAAACTCCTACCAGGTAGTCCGACTAACATGGCAAAAAGTTGAATATCACAAACATCATCAAGTCTCCTCGTATTCTGAAACAGTGTCCACAACAAAACAGCCAGTGGATTGAACCTCCGTCCTAATGCTCACCAACAGCGCACATTGCATGTTTTATTTTCTAAAACATGTAATTTTTTTTCTAAGATCTTTCTTACTTCATAGATTAAAAAACATTGATTGATTATATAGGGAAAAAAAAAGCGTATTAAGATATAACATTTTTCTTATTTGTTATGATATCTTAAGAGTATGGAACGTGTTTACTAATTCGCTCAAAAACTTATACGCTAATTAGGAGATTTTATGTGAGGCTTGTAGTCGTTACTGGAATGAGACCGGAGGTTGGGCACGCTGATTTAAATTAAAACAAGTAATATAAAAACAAATTTTTGAAAAAGCCAATTCTACTTTTTTTCTCACTATATTGCAGAAAGTCCTTTATGAATAATTTTCATTCATTTTTTTAAGTTTATCTGGCGCCATCTATTAGTAGATATATGCAACTTAAATCTAAAAGAAACTAAAATTAATTAATTAAATTTAATTACTGAATTAATATTTTGAAAAACTGTATTAACATCCAGTGTCATCCACTACAAGTTAAAAAATGTATTTGAACTTGAGTGGATGAATAAAAAGTATCTTATTAACGATTGAAAATTTGAACAAGATATATATAGGAGAGTGTGAGCTAATAGAAAAGAATTGAAAAATTAAAATCTGTAGATGTATTTATAATAAAACCTCTCAGTATTGACAAAAAAAACATTCTTCATATATCAGCATGGATAATATTTTTATTCTACGTAATAAGATTGTTTTAATAATATTGTATACTCAGAGATTTACTGTAATGATAAAAATTGCATAATGAAAAATTAAAACCCTGAATGCACGACACCTTTTCAATAATAATTTGCCATTACACGATAGATGATACCATTCTTAATTTTATTTTTGGTTTGTCAAATTTCTGTCGATCCAAAATGAATAAACTATGACAAAAAAATTAAATAACTTTATCCTTCACTATAAAAAATTTCCCTAAAAGGAAATACTACATTAAAAATACTAATACTACATTACTACATTAAAAATACTAATACTACATTACTACATTAAAAATACTAATACTACATTACTACATTAAAAAATACTACATTACCACATTAAAAAAAAAAAATACTACATTAAAGCATACAGTGAATTAAAAATCGTAAAATGAAACGAACAATTTTATATTTATTTGTCATTGAAAACCACTATACGAAACATAAAAAAATATATTGTTTTAAAAACTAATCCTATTTAAAATTAGATTATATTATTCCTAATTCCATAATTCGCTTAATTTTTTTTATTGCAGGTACAAAAGCGCTACAGAAAAAAAATTTGAAAAAAAATTCTTAATACCTTTTAATGCTTATAAACTTCGAAAAGGTATTCTTTTTTAAAACATGATTAAAAAATAATTTGTAACTTTTTAAATTGTATTAATACCTAATGAAAGAAAGTTATACATTAAAGTGCATCATCCATTAAGTTTTTCAGTAAAGATATCCAAATAGTTTCAAAAGTATATTAAAAAAGAATTTTATACGAAACAAAGAAATATTAAATCATTTTAGGATGAAAGTATACAGAAAGAAGAAAAACAAAGCAAGTTGTTGTTGTTGGCTGCAGTTTCTGTTCTGATGGAGCACCCGTAGGTAGAAGTCTGACTTCTGCTCCGTAACGCTCTTACAGTCATAGGAGACTGGGACCTACGGCTTAAAGTGGATAACAAAAGAAAGTAAAATATAATTTTAAAAATATTTAATTTTAAAGTGCAAAATTAAATTTAAATTATAATTCTAGAATACACACAAAATGTACAAGTTCAGGGTTCTTGTGCATTATATTGTCATGCATTATTCAATACTCAAATCATAATATAATATAACCATGATAGGAGAATCCCTCTACATCAAGAATTGACTTACATTGTGAAATCTTAAAAAATATATTCTTCTTCAAAATTCATATTTACATAACAATTCCAGAAAAAAAAAAAATCACAAATATTTCGACAATACATAACGAAATAAGGAGGAAATCATATTGTAAGTATGCTTCCTTCTTCCAGGTTCGAACCCTGGCGGTGGCATGGATGTTTGTGAGTGGTTCGGAATCCACGTTAAAATGTAGGTCCCGGTCTAATTAGCCCAAAGTATGCAGAAAATGACCGTAGAGCGACAAATCAAACCCTACGCACTTACAGGGGCGTCCCCTGTGGTGTTGACAAGAAATGGTCCATTGGCCTATAGACTCTCACCTGGAGAGAAAGTATCTTTCGCGCATCCTGTGCATACCGGAATATCGGGTTTTCGGCTTGGAAATGGATGGAATGGAATCCTTCCACGAGTTATATGCCTTTAAATGTGTCAAATATTGTACGACTAATTCTATGTGTGTGGTGTTTGTGCGTGTGTAAATAAAGCTGTAAGTTCTTCAACTTGTGCCTCAAATATCTCAACCCAACTATACCATGTTGCAACCTGATTGCTCAATTCGCACATTACAATATTATAGTAGACACAATACTTAAGTTTAAATATTAAAGTTAAAACTTTACAACTTTACTTTACTTTACTTTCGACGAATTTATATTGACAGAAAACAAAATTAAACAGATAAAAAATATATAATTCTCACATTTTTTTTGTTTTCTACTTTTCTTACAAAAAACCAGCAATCATCAACAACTAAAAAAGTTACTTAAAATGCGCCAAAGGGATCGTAATTTATTGAAAGTGGGCTTGCACTTTCAGTACCATCTTTCAAACATTACTGGCACTTTATAAAAAAAAAAAAATAATAATAAATCGCAGAATCGATTTTTACCGAAATGCATCTTAAAGCATCATGGCAAGAGCTATTTACATGCGCATAATCAATATCTCCAGGTTCTTTCTTTAAAAGAAGAAGAAGAAGAAAAAAAATTCACATAAATTTCAGCACGCGCGTCGACTATTTACTCACGGATGGAATTTTCAAAACGGTGCGAAAAATGCGCCAAAGATTTTCCGTGGATTCATCTCCCAATATGCGGAAGCACTTCTTTCGCACAGTCATTTTTTAATGGTTCAATCATTGGAGCGAGACATTTTCGCGATGCTGTTTTCTGAATGCTAGTCGAGCGTGCAAAAGATGATGGTTTGTAGAGAAAAAAAAAAAAAAAACCTGGACTTTTTCAAAACCTAATGAAGGCGGAAGATGTTCTTCAATGGCTGAGACAGGAAATAAAGAAAGAAAAAAAAAAAAAAAGAAACATTCAGCAATTGCGTTGGGAAAAATTCTCACGTTTGGAAATGGAGCCTCCCATTAGGTACAATTGCCGTTAGATGGATTTGGGTTCAATTCAGTAGGTGGGCAAAAGCATAGTCAACTTTGACCTTTTTGATGATGTTCTTTTTTAAGATCTGAATGGGAAAGAAAAGACAGATGTACTCAGTTAAAATGTTGGTTTATATATAATCTTGATTTATATATGTGTGTGTGTGTGTGTGTGTGTGTGGTGTGTGCAGTGCAGAGTGCATGATTATTCCTGCTGTCAACGTACAAAGTATAATAAACAGAATAGTTAATCCATTTATAGCTCAGAAATAAATAAGTAAACAGGAATTCCTGAATTTTGGCCATCCTAGTACGTTATTGCGAACTCAGAATCGACCAAGATTTCATCAAGTCAGCTGATATAGTTGTGATGTTTGGTTGGCCGACTTTCTTTACATAGTAGCAGGCATAAATGTGTTTCTATCGGTTAAAGAACCTAATATTTTGTTAAGGCTGCGGTAAACAGGGTTTCATATAAAAGAAATGCCCGAATTGTTCCCCTGTAGGAATAAAAGAAACTGTAGAAGCACAAGAAGTTTTACTTTATAGTTGTAACAGTGTCGGATACAAATATACTTATCACTATCTGCAACAAAAAGGTGTGTGTTTGTGCAGATACTGAAGCAAATCGTTGTATTGTAGGTGAACGTATGTATAATCTATTCAAAGAAAATAGTATGCCTTTGAAAACTCATAAATATGATATTATATTAGCTGATGATATTAACCATTCGAGAGAAACTTTGTTGGCCATAGTGCCTGTAACCATTGAAGGTAGAGCTTTTGAACCAGAATTCATAATTTTACCCGAAGCTAGAGATGATAGGACTCTGTTGGATATTAACTTTTTGAAAAAGGCCAAAATAGTGTTAGCAGTATCTAAAAAGTCTTTAGTGTTGTAGTCAAACATAAATACATACTTCACATACAGTCTTTAGGTTACGGTAAAAATTTCAACACGATGGAACTATTATAAGTAGGACTGGACAAAATCGTGAAGAAATGATAACTGCTTCTGAAGATCGATGTCGAACAATAACTACCAGTGGTAACAGAAAGTCTACTGCTTGCCTGTTAAGTTCAAAGTTTGCAGCCGTCACTGGAACTGTTGTATCATGGCAAACGGTATACATAAGGCTTAATGAGAAAGGCCTTTATGCCAGAAACCCAATTTATGTGTTTTATTGTTTCCACAACAAAAGAAGGATTGCTTTAATTGATGCAAAGAACATCAGAACTGGAGTGAAAGCACCATTTGTCCATGTTCTCTATACGTATGAGTCAAGGTTTAGTTTTTAAAAGGTTATTCTAGACGTGTTTATTCTTCTGGAGGGAGTGAGAAACACGAAATTATTCCTCATACAATATGGAACGTGATCGTTTCGGTAGTGGAGGTGTGATGGTAAGTAGGAAAATAATGATCGATGGACGGACGCCATTACACATTTTGAACAGCGGATCTGAGACTGCCCCAAGATATCGGGATGATGTCTTACATCCTTATGTAAGACTTTTCAGAGGTGCATATGGATCTGACTTTTTATTCATGGACGATAATGCTCGTCCACATCGAACAAACCTTTTGACAAATTCCTTGAAAGTGAAGACAATCAGCGAATACCGTGGTCAGCAAAGTCTCCTGATGTCCGCCAGATAGAGAACTTATGGGTCTACGGAAAAGTAATTGTATATAGACATCTTCCTTCTAGAGATGCTCTGAAGACGGTATTGCTGGAAGAGTGGAGCTTAATTCCACAAGTTGTAGTTAAAAACGTTATTACCAGCATGAAAAACACGCTGTGATGTTTTTCAAGTCAGGAGATATCATATTCCATATTAAATTTGTAAGGCTTCATTTTTTTCTGACTTATTCCTCTTTTCTTGAAAACTTTTTTTCACGTTTTATTACCATTTTTATTGTTTCATGCTACAATTATATAATACATGAAGAGCTCTTAAATTTTTTCCTTTGTATTTATGTGCCATAATGCAGTGTATTTATTATTCCAGTGAAATTCATAAAATTATAGTCCACAGTTTTTGAGAAACCCATTTATTTACGCATGTAAAGATAATTTTAGACATGAGTGTAATTGCATAATTACTTTTTTTAAATAAACGAAATAGATTGCATAACACTTTATGGAATAACAAAAATTATAAATAATTTTAAAAACATAGATTTTTGAAAATAACGATATCCAGTACCAAACAGAAATTATCTAATTCAATATCCACATACGTGCATTGAATTATCATACACGGCAAATATACAAAATGAATATATAAAAGATATACTTTATTAGATTACGATAAGAAAAGGTCGGATAAAATTTTGTAATAGACTAAAGTAATTTTAGGAAACATATAAATTTAAAAATCAGAAAGAATACGAAAATAAAACATGCATCGAGATATTGATTACATAACACGATGAGTCTACTCTTGGATTTTCCAGGAATGAATAGATGAAAAACCCAAAATAGCCGATAAATAATGACTAACGAAAGCGATTATCACTTCTGTAAAATAAATGCGAACCCTTTTTTTCTCAATAAAAATTATATTATTTTATTAATCATATCATAAGAATTTAAGATATTATAGGAAGATATAAAGTTTCTGGTTCATTATTAGAAAATGCAGGTTTATAAAAGATTAAAACTTTTAAAAATTTACAGCTTATATATATTCAAATTTATTCCCGCATATTTAGTTAATCTACTACGGAGGAATTTTATCCAGAATAATCGTTATAACTCAAGAGAAGTTTAAAATATTCACGTGAGCATATATTATTTAAAAACTTTTCTCATTGTCAAATTTGGTTCAATTTAATATAGAAATATTTTGATCCAAAATTTTTTATTGGTATGAACAATATTTTACAAATAATTGAGTTTGCTTTGTGCTTTTTTATATGGGTATGAAATATTCTCAGAGTATATCAACAAACTTTTCTATACTTCGTTCAATTAAATATAAAAAATATTATAAATTCTATGATATTTATTATTTAGATAAGTCTTTTGCTGATGATGAACTTTGTACAAAATAAATAAAAATTAAATTAATAATCACAGTATTTGCATAACGTTAGATTTATAATGCAGTCATTATTAAATTGACACTTAACCAATTCTACTTTTTCGAAATAAAGTGTTTATAAAATTTGTAACTTTGCTTTAGGCTTTTATATGAAGGAAAATTAAAATCATACATTTGTTATTATTTTTTCCCCCTCTTATTTCGCATTTTAAATATAATTCTAAATTCTTATATATAAATTTTAAATTTTCATGAATTGATTAATCAAAATTGTTTCCATATTTTCCTAATGTTTACCTTGATATTATAGAATAGTACTTAAATAAAACAAGCTTAAAAAGCGAAAAAAAGTTGGTTTCGAAATTAAATCATGACATTAGTTTTTATATAACTTATACAACTAATGTAACAATTAAAATAACTGACTTATTTATATATGTAGTAACTCTCAAAGATATTCGTATACTGAAAATATCAATAAAATACTGCTATATCCATTAATAAATATTAATATTTCAGAATTATCTTAAATAACAATGTTAATTATATCTTAACAAAATTATATTAAATAATTTTAATTTAATAATTAATCAATTAATTTATTTTATTTTAAGAATCTATTAAAACTTTTTAGAAAATCTGTAACCTTAAAGTAACAAAAAAAAAAAAAAAAAAAAATTGCGTACACTCGAATAACTCTCTCGGAACTCTCACTGTGCTTAGTACACTCGAATACTTTGGACTACTTAAAAGTGATACCAGAGGAGAACGTTGACAGCTGTGTGCATAGTATCGTCATTTGACAAAAAAAAAAAAAAAAATAATCTTAAATTGTTTTTTAAAAATTTAAATAAGCAAAATGATTTATTACATCATCTTAAAATTTATCTCATCATCCATAAATACCAAATTACCCAATCCTGATGCTGATATGGACCGCACACAAGGGCAATTCACCACCATGCTTTACTGCTTCAGTTAAGTTTTTAGGATGCAGTTCATCATTTTTTGCTTCTCCATAAAATTATACATACATGTGAATCCAAAATATTAAATTTGCTTTCATCTGCAAATAAGATATAATTTCAATACGTTTCAGGTCTACTATATTTATAATCGATTTCGCGAAATAAAGTCTATCACTCTATTTTTCACAAAAAAAAAAAAACATTTTTTTTTCGGACAGAACGCCTATGTAATTCTACTGATCTGAATACAAGTCGAACAGTTTCAGGTGAAATTGAAGAAGAAAATCTTTCAATAATTCTGTAGAAGTTTTTACAGCTGTCAAACTTAAACAAATTTAAATTCTCTAATTATAAATAAATGATCAATTATAAATAAATAAATGATCAATGCTGTACAATATTTTCTAACTTAGTTTTCGATCCTATTTCTTTCCTTAAAGCATTTTATCCCATACTGAAGCATCGAATGAGATAAATTTAATTTAGCAATATTTCGAACTGATTTACAACTCCTACGATGAAAATAATCAATTTTCGAATGCTGTTCGTCGTCTCCTTAAGACTACGAGCCATTTTTAGATGATATAAATAGAATTTAACAAAGCAAGCGAGCGAAGTTTAAAATCAAACGTTATTTTAAATGTCACCAAAATGCAAAAAAAAAAAAGGCGACAGACGATTATTTTATTGATGAAATTATTCGAAATTGATTTTATTCGATCTCTTTTGTGATTGATCTTTTCTTTGCCTATTTGTATTTAATTTTTATAAAAAGAAAATGGATCAATGATTTTTTTAAAAATTGTTCGGTTTTATTCAGAATCACATGGAGATAATAGAAAATTATTGGACTTTATATTCGAATTCAATTCCAGCGCTGCAGTCCAATATTTTTCACTGGAATTGAACTCGTTCTATTCTATTTTTCTAAAAATGGCTTAGAATCGTAAGGAACAGCATTAAAATTGATTATTTTTTTATCGTAGAAGTAGTATATCAATTCGAAATATCATTAGATTATTAAATTTATATCATTCTATGGCGCAGTGTGCGATAAATCGCTTTGAAAAAGAAACAGAATTGAAAATAATTTAAGAAAAGATTGAAATGGCAAAGTTAACGTGATCAGAGATTTATAGTTAGAAAACTAATGAAAGATCCACGTTTTAATGCTGTATAAATTTCTACAGAATTTACTGAAAAGTTTTCAATTTCACTTATTCGAATAGTGTTAGCCTCAGCAAGTTTATACGGGTGTTTTATCTAAAGAAAAAATTTTGCAAAAAAAAATTTTTTTTTTTTTTTTTTGGTTTTAGTGGGCATATAATTGTATGGAAAAGGCAAAAATGAGGAACTTAATTGGAACATTACAGCATGGCTATGGAGGTGCCAATGGTGGGGTGCATGCCAGTATCAGAACTACAGAATTTGTTGTTTATTGATGACATGATAAAATATGCTCTTTATTTAAATATTTTAAAAATCAATTTAAAATTATCAGTCCAAAATTCGAGTATTAGAAACAACTTTGTTTTTTTATCAAGATAAAAAAAAAAAAAAACGTTTTTCTGGAACATTAATTTTTATTAATGAAAAAACGTTAAAAACGTTATTCAAGAATGAAAACGTTATATATATTTATAACTAATTGACCAATATGTAAGAAAAAAATTTAAAACTTTTTTACATTAATACTTTTAAAAAGTATTATTACAAAATCGTATTAACATTTAAGTATTGTTAATCATCTTTTTTTTACTACTATTTGGAATTTAACTGCGCAAACACATTTTTCCAATGAAGTGTAGTGAAATTTCATACAGAGTAAAAAAGCATTACAGGAATTTAAAACCTGATTTATAGAATACAATTTTGCAATACAGATAAACTATTATTTCAACAACAAAATATTTAAAAGTTAACAATAACACCATACGTTAGTATAGTAATGGTAAAAATGCTTGAAAAATAAAGTTTATTGTTAATTTATTAAAAAAAGGAAAAAAAAATCATTAAAATAAAAATAATTCAATCTAGAACTTTAATAAAATGCAAATACTGAAAAATAAAAATACAATTTATAACTTCGGTTTTCCAGAAATGAAAATGTAAAAACCCAACGATTGCAGATAAGCATAGTCTCATCAGTTTGATAATCTGTTTTGTGAAAGTAAATGCCAATATTTTATTTTACCTAACGTTTTTGAATTGAAATGTTTGTCTTATGAAGATATAAATGCCTTCTTCGTTATCACTAAACGTCTTCTTTTATTATGATAAATATTAAAGCTTAAGGTGAATAATCCCAAACCTTTACTTCCTGATTGTTTGACAACATGATAAAAATTAAATTTCGCATTTCAAAAATAAAATTTCTATTTATCTAATCTAATATACAAAGTTAAATATTTGTCTTAAGAATGGAATGGAGTGTTCTGTTTTGCATCTCTTTATTTCTTGAAACTGAACTCTGAAGGGATATAATCTGTTATTCGCTTATTTTTTTTTTCCTAATGCATCATAAAATAACGACAAAAAATTGCTATTAGTTATTTTTAATTACTCAGTGATGAAACTTTATAGTACATAAAAAGAACCTTTTGCTCAAAGCTAAGAAGCAAGATAAAAAAAAATGAGTAATTCGAACTTTTTTGATTTTTATTTACAGAGTTAAGAATCAAATCACGATTTTTGTCATCATCACTGAGTGATTCAGAAGTGCATTAGATCTAATCTAAGATTTTATTTCTCTTACAATAGTAGAGCTTCCAAAATATAAATTAAATAGCCTTTCGTCTATAAATTCAATTTAAAAGAGAGTTAAAAAAATTCTCTTTATTTAACTCAAATTTTTCAATCAATAAATAAAGTAGTTTATGTATTTCTAAAAATTTACTAAATAAATAACCTTTAAAATAAATAGCCTTTCAGTTATAAATTCAATTTAAAAGGGGTAAAAATATCTCTTTATCTAACTCAAATTTTTCAATCAATAAACAAAATAGTTTATGTATTGCTAAAAATTTACTTTCCAAAACAAATTTATTTGTTAACGGTAAAACCTTCTTCTTGACATTCATCGATTTCCTTAAGCTATATGTATTTACATGAAGTCATAATAATATGTTTGTTGCTGTAGTATCTGGAATATTGAAAACATTGTTTATTATCTGAAAAATTGTTGAAAATAATGAAAAAATTTTTATAATATCTGAAAATATTGTTTAAAAATATTGCTTAAAAAATATCGTTTATCATTGAAATAGTGTTTATTATTAAAAATATTGTATATTATTAAAAATATTGTTTATTACTGGAAATATTGTTTATTACTGAAAATATTGTTTATTATTGATGCTATAGTTTTTCTCTCGATATTTTACATATTTTCGACATTTTTAAACTTTTTTTTTCTATTCAGTTTTTGTTTGTCCACACATCTTTATAAACTCTGTGCCATATATTTGTGGTCTGGGTGATTCAAAGATTTTCTACCTGGCCTTTCTAAATTTCCAAGAAGTCCTGGATACAGGCCCACTATACCGGAAAGGCGAACTCCGTGATAACTTTTCTGCAGTGAATCCCGGCCCACTGACGAATGAATAGAAGGAAACAAGGCCACTGATTTCTTAGCAAAAAAATGGGATTCTGTTTTACAGCTAAAAAAAAACCAGGCCTATCATTCTGTTAAAGCGGTTATTAAAAGATCCTTAAGTGCTACTTCTTTGAGAAATGCCGAGAAACAGTCAGAAGCAGTAGCATCGGTGGCATTTCAACGGTTTTTCTGTGGTCACGATTGTACCTGCAAGCATCTTGATAAAATTAAACTGACTCCTGACCCTCTCTGTCTCCTGCGTGATAACCAGAAATAAATGAATACGTCTCACTTTGCTTCCTATTCTGCACTACTCCTGTTTCCTTATGGAAGCGTTATTGAACTGAAAGGCTTAAGTTCATGGGTTAACTGATGTCATTTGTTTCTATCTTGTTCCTTATATTTATTTTTTTATTATATCTGTTGATCTGTAAACTTGCCATCGGAAATTATATATATATATATATATATATTGTCTACAAACAAATTGCTTATCAAAATTCGTTCATTGCAAGAATGAAGCCCCATGTACACTCATGTACATAAAATAAGGATAATTCAGAATCACACAGAAATTGAACTTTTACAATAAAATTTCACCTGTAGAATTATCACACACATCTTGAAGAAGAATATGCAAATTACAGGAAAACCACCAGAAGGCGCGGATAGTACGTCACAATGACGAGAGTGTAAGAGAGGGGTATATAAGGAATGGTGGCAAAGACGTAAAATTGTTCACAAGCGCTTTAAAGCCTTTCCAGTGCAATAACCGCATAGTTATGGCACAAAGGAAGCATTTGGATGATTTTACGTGGTAGAATCGGACGATTGGAATGTGGACGTACCCAGCTGAGTATCCGAGGAACTTGGGATCGCCCAGAGTGTCATCTCAGGCTTTGGCAACGATTCCAAGATGATGGTAATGTGAGTAGATGTTAGAGCACAGGTCGCCCCGAGTTACAACGCTGAATGAGGGACCGGTATTTGCAGTTACTGCCAAAAGAAACAGACGGAGTTGCAGCATCAGACCTGGGTCTCGTCAGCTCTCTTCAGCTACCGGTACGACAGTTTCAAAGGCAGACCGTGTACAGACGCTTAGGGCACATTGGTCTATATGCTCGTAGGCCTATCAGATGTGTTCGCAACTCACTGTCGCCTGCGATTAACCTGGAGTAGAGAGCATGCATTGTGGACACCGCAACAGTGGTTTCGTGTGATGTTTCCGACGAGTCCAGGTTTAGTTTGCAGTCTGATTCTCGCCGGACTTTCATATGGAGAGCGCCAGGTACCCGTTATCACCAAGAGAACACCATTGAACGACACCGTTACGGTGGTGCAGGATGGCTCGTTTGGGGAGGAATTATTCTTGGTTCCAGAACTGACCTGAATGTTCAGAGTGTAACGATGACAGGCCACATCTATCGGGATGTCATTCTGGAACAACATGTACGTTTGTTTTGGGGCGCCATGGGTGCTGAATTTCTATTTATGGATGACAACGCCCATCCTCACCGTGCAAACATTGTAGACGAATGCCTTCAATTGGAGGATATCACCCGTATGGATTGGCCAGCATACTCACCGGACTTGAATCAATAGAGCATGTGTGGGATATGCTTGGCTGACGAATTACAGCCCGTCAACCCCTCCCACCCTGTCAACCGGAACTTCGGAGGGCATTGCTTGACGAGTGGTGTAATATTCCCCAAGATCAGATTGATAATTTGATACTCAGCATGTCTAGGCGTTGTAAGGCCTGTATTGCATCGTCCGAGACATACTCCATATTAACCACCATACTAACCATGTTATACTGTTTTTTGTAAATATGTTCTTTTTTTTTTTAAATTTGCTCCAGGGAGTAAAAATCAATTTTTATTAATTTTTTGCTCTTTACCTTTTGTTTAATAAATAGATTTTACAAAATAAGTCAAATTTGTTTTGCTTCTTCTGTCTCTTTCTTTGCCTGAACTTCATTATCCTTAATTTATGGACATGAGTGTATAAGATTCTTCCATTGAATAGAACAATATATACGAAAGAAATATTTATTCAACAAAAATAAAAATAAAAACTGCTTTCGTTAGATATTTCTCAATCTATGAATAATTTCAATGTAAAAAGAAACAAAATTAGAATAAAAATTTAACAAAAATATATAGAAGTAAAGTAACTAAAACATTTTAGCATTAATTTTATGATATCATGCTTACATAGCATATATTATTTAAAGTACAGCATTATAAAAAATAATGTTTTCTTTTATATTAGTCCATTTTTATGTAAATTTTATATTTAACTGAAAATTACGGCTATTCATAAAATCTTACCCTGATCCATTAAATGTGAGTTTGTAATATAGAATATATCATCGATAGTTAACTAGACATTTACAAAAAACAACTCATTTTTTTAAAATCAAAACTTTACATAAATTGGAAATTAAAATACTGAAAGGAAATGTCGTCGTGAAATATTGTTTTCATTGATTCTTAGCATATTAAATAAAATAAAAATTGAATTACAGAATAGAATCCCTACCTGACCCATACATAGACTTTGGTTTGGTTTTTAGTCAAATATGCTCATTATTACGCTCAAATGGTAATTTTATGCATATAATGGCTAAACAGACCAAGATCTACTGTTTGGTTTTGTGCCAAATATGCTCATTATGGTCATTATTACGCTCATAAAGCTTGTGGTACCAAAGGGTACAGAGCTATCCCCACTTGGCCGCTTAAAATGACTTAGGAGACAAAAGATAATGAAATATATTATAAAAATATTTAAATTAATAATTTTTATTTATAAATTTTGAAAATTTAACATATATACTGGTATATTTTATCCTTTTATCAATAAACGAACAGCTTTTATTTAAAAGACGACTAATTTCAAGGAAAATAATGAATTAATAATGGTTTCAGTAAAATATATATATTCTTTTCTATTAATAAAAATATGCATCATAATTTCTTTTAATATTCGTTAAATCTTTTTATTGTATTCAAATGTCAATATTTATCTAAAAACTTTAAATATCTCAATGCATTAATAAATGGACTGATCCCAATTTCAAATACCGCAGGTCAGTTATATCTGCTTCTAATTTTTTTTTTTAAAACAGTAACTCTTTTTCATATCAAAAACAAAAAAAAATACAATAAGCTAGAAAAATCTTCGAATTCAGCTGCATTGAAACATAAAATAATCGCAATATTCTGTTGATTCAAGCTCAATAAAGGATATCAAAAGTTGGAATGAATGGCTAGAACAAATAACATAAAACAAACAGAGTATCTCAAAAAGATTTCAGATGTAACACATCTCTCTTCCTTCTGGGTACAAATGGAAGCGGAAAAAAAAAGATGATCCAATATGAAACGAACTGTTTCCTAACCTTAAACATGATGTTCGTAGAAAACTTTTTCTACCCTTCTTTTTACAACGAATAAAGTTTTTTTCTTCATGTTTTGTTGGAAGCAGCCAATAGCAGAGGCGATTTTCCTCGTCTGCCAGTATTAGTCATAACTGGCAGACGAGAATTCAAATGTACCAGAGTTGTGTTGTTTCTCCCCTTCCTTTCGGATATTGGAATCAACAGCCTGGTTGAGGCTTTTGACCGTTTCCATGGGAACAAGGGTTTGTTTTTATTCGTATTGACTTTATAACATCATGTGCAATAGTCATAATGGCCGAAATGAAACAGAGTTAGCTTTCATTCGAAAACCAGAAATGAAAAATCGGAGAAAAACAGGAAAAACAATTTCCTTGTAATTTATATCGAACGTGCTCAGGTAATCATACTTGCTCGCCGTTCTTAAATTTCAATTCCGCTGAATCATAACTTTCCGAATGTCATAAAAGCCAAACGAATAAATGCAACGGAAAAATGGAATAAAAAAATAATTCCAAAGTAGTACATTGAATTTATTGCTTATTGTGGTTGATGTCACCCATGCATGAAATCGAATAAAAACTTGTCACCTCGTTTGAAAGAGACAATGAGCAATATGGAAATTATCAATCGCGATGTTCTTTATTTAAGCATAAAGTGATTACATTCCAGAAAGAAGTCTTGCTTTAAGAACAAAAAAGGAATAATACAATGCCAGATAAAAACTAATTTGTTAACAATTTAACATGGTTAATGACTATTAATTCATTTTTTGTACTAATTCCCTTATTGAAAATCTATTGCATTCACTGCTGTCAAATTATCGACTAAATAAATTGAAATATTCATACATATATTATAATATGTTTGTACTTTTGCAAAATTATAAACTAGAGACTCAATGGATTGATTATTAAATCCGTTATTCGGCATTTAGTGCGAGATCAAAAACTATGAAAAAAACATAAATTATTTTTAAACAAATTAAATAAAATTACATTTTTTTTTTTTTGATTTTAAAATTAAATTAAATTAAAATTAAATTTTAAAATTGAAAATAAAATTTGTGAACAAAAAAAAAGTAATACGATGTTAAATAAACTAATTTGTTAACAATTTAATATGATTAATGATAATTAATAATTCACTTTGTACTAATTTATTGAAAATCTAATGCATTCATTATTGCCAAATTACAGATAAATTAAATTAAAAATATTCAAATATATATTATTGTGTGTATTTGTACTTATTGTAAATTATAAATTAGAGACTCGATGGATTGAACTGTTAATCCGTTATTCTTCATTTAGTACGAGATCAAAAAACTAAGAAATTTTTTTAATTACATAAAAACTGCAATTTGGATAGAAAAATGATAAAGTTGATTCTGACTGATTAAATAAGATTTGAAAATTGTAATTTAATTTTAAAGGCGTCAGTTTTTTTTTGAATTTCGCTAATTTTAATAGAGAAACTAAAATCCTAAAATAAATCAGATTTTATATTATGATACTATTACGTTCCCATTATTATAACATTGTCACCCGACCGTGGTTCAGTGGCAATGTACACCACTGGTGAGCATTAGGGTGGAGTTTCAATCCGCTTATAGCTTTGTTGTAGACACTATTTCAAAACCAAAAAGAGGAGCTTCGATGGCGTTTGTGAAATAAAATGTTTAAATGTTCATAAAATTATGGTTTAAGATGACATAAATTTTTTATTTATGGTTTAAACGTTTCTTAAATTTTATTTATTTTTTTCATTTGAAAAACTGTAAGTGCAAAAACAAGTATTTGTAATTAACTCCATTAAAAAATATATAATTAATAAGGATGATTTAAATATCTGGTAACAATGGTGTGCTATATTAATTTAAGAACAAAAGTGACAGATTTTTATTTTATATTTAATAACGATTCGTAGTAGTTAATTAATTATAATGTTGAATAATTACAAGGAATATTTAGATATAAAAGATACAAAAAAACAGCATATTGTTTATAAAATTTAAAAAATTGATTAAATTATATAAAAATTCTTGGACATTAATGCCACTTTAAATGTATACTAGTAATATTTATTACACTATTGAAAATAAATTGCTTATAGTATCATATAATAACCAATAAAATCATTAAATGTACAATATTCAATGTTTATTACGTATTTAAATTAAATAATTACAAAACTAGCATTAACAAAAGTTATATATGTGCATAGTTATGAGATTAAACTTCGTTTTTTGAAAAAAGTCAGATAATTAATATAAACATTACAATATACAAAATTTAGTACAGAAACTTGACATTAAAATAAGTAAAACTTAAAATTTTTCAAATTGTATCAAGTATAATATTTATATAAAATAAAACGGATATTAAAACACTGTAGAAGAGATTTGCCAGAGAAAAAATAGGCTGCGAATCGTCCACTCAAAATGGAAACAGTTTCGTTTGTTTTGCACTGATTTATGATAGCATTCTGATGGCTTGAATCACGCCTGTTAAAAAAAGAGCGCATAAATTTTTATGTCCTTGTTGCGTCAATTGCTCATACATGTTTTTCTTTTCCGTTGCAGAATACAAGTCAGACTTGACATCAATAGAAGAAAGTAATACAATAAAAATTTATTTTAAAAACCCCTCAAAGCATTCCACCAGTTAATAAAATAAAATACATATATATTTATAAATGTTATTAAATATATTAATTCAGTTTAAAAAAATTAAGATCATTAAAAAATGACGAAGCGATCCCCAGATTTGTAACCGATTGAAAATTTGACGGATAACCGAGATATACATACTTGTTTGATCGAACTAGAGGCATGCAAGCTTACAGCAATTATGGAATGAAATGTCGAATAACGTCATACAAAATTTGTATGCTTCAATGTTCGAGCATCATGTATTTAATCTAAAAGTGGTTTGCTTAATTGTGCATTCTAACTAGAAGTTAGACATTGAGGTGATAGAATCCTGCATCTCATATTGAGTTTACAGCAAATCTCTTACTTATATCAACGTCTTGAATGCACTATGCAAGCATCCTTCATTTACTGTAGCAGTGGCTTGTTGCATAGTGCATTCAAGCCAGAATTGGGCATTAGGTACTAGAAAAATTAATCTCATCGTGAGTTTCTAGCGAATTTCTTACCTATAACAACATTACAAAACATGCAATGCACCAGCATCCTATAGAAGTAAGTGGCTTGTTGCATCGTGCATTCAAGTAAAAGTTTGACATTAAGGTACTAGAATCCTGCATCTCATTGTGTGAATTTCCAATAAATCTCTTACATATATCAACCTTATAAAACATATACAATGCTCGAGCATCGTGCACCTACTGTAGAACTGGTTTCTGCATGGTGTATTCAAGCTAGAAGTTGGAAATTTAGGCACTAGAACCTGCATCTCATATTGAGTTTCCAGCAAATCTCTTACTTATAACAACGTTACAAAACACATGCGAAATATCAACCGGCTCTTACAAATTCTTACGATACGCTAATATATATATATATATATATATATACATATTCAACGAATATGTCTTATATTATTATGATGATGATATTATAAAGATGTTGATGTGAGATGGTGGCGTGGCGATTGATTTTGAGTACAAAAGAAAACTTCTTACAATGCTGTTCAAATTTATAGAACAAAATGAACGACTCACAAAAAAAAAAAATAACAAATAATAGAAAAATAGTTTAGAAATTAATTTTTATTAAACGTTACGAGACGAGGCAAAAATCATAACGAAATCGATCATATTTTAAAAATTAGTCGCTTTCTCGGATAATTATGAACGAATAGATACTTAGAATAACGAAGCAAACCGTAAAATATCAAGAATTTTCTAATTGTCAAAATGGAGAAAAAAAAAAGGAAGACTAAAATTTTTCGTCCCAAGATGTAAAAACTTTATGGGAAGAAATTCTCTGCAAAAGGATAGGCCACAAGCATAAAGAGCTGAAATATTGCTATATCCTTGTGAGTTGTGAGTTCATGTCTAACAGCGCTAACATTCCGTGCACCAATCTCACGCAACACTTCCTTCCAGTAGATAACACGTAAGCAAACATTTCTACATTGTTTCCCATTCTTTCCCCCTCAAGCATCATTTTGGAGGTCTTTTTTCAGTTACCATTCATTCTCGAAAGAAACACAAGACGTTTACAAAAGTGCCATTTATTTTGCCTTTCCCACGAAACGAATACATGAAAATTGGTGTTTCGTGTAATAAAAATTATCTTAATATCAGGCGATCAAAATCAAATTCACGAGAACTTAAAATGCACTACTCGTATTATCCATCCACATTATCAAATAATTTGATTACCGGTTGTATTCAAATTATGCCCTTGATAAATAATTGAAAACGCCATTCTAATATTATATATTCCATTGGAATTCCGGTAATTTTATTTACTTTTCGATTTAAATTTTAAATGTTCATAAAAATCTGCTGATAATCTAAGGATTTGTTGTAAAAAGTAAGGTATCAGCTAGTAGTTAAGAAACATGACTTCCTGCAATTTTTGTAAAATAGAGATATCCATGTCTGTGACAAAATAAATCCTTATGACCAATCGCAGTAACAAAATCCATCAATGACAACCTTAAATATATAACCCATGTTATTTTATAACTGGTTATATTTAAATTATTCTCGAAATTATTCTCTTAAACTTTTTGTTTTAAATTTTAGGTGTTCATAAAAATCTACTGATTACCTAAAGATTTGTTGTAAAAAAGTAAGGTACCAGCTGGTAGTTAGAGATGTGACTTCCTGCAATTTTTGTATAATAGTCCATAATTTTTGTTACTCATATGCATGCAAGCATGCTTTTCTTAATTCCTTTTATTTTATTTTATTTTCTTAAAAATTTTGTTTTAAATTTAACCTTTTATCTTTTTTTTGGGCATCGTCAACGGACTCCTAATTGTACCGATAGCTTTAGCTTTTCGATCTCTTGCATTAATTGTTCTCAAGCAAGAGATGTTTATCCTAAATTTTAATAGTTTTAATCTTTTATTTATTAATATTCTCTAATTTAAGTAACTTCATTTTGTGCAAATTTTATAGTTAAATTAAGATGAGGAGGTATTGTGGTTCTTAAAACCACCTTGGAACTCCGTAATCGGTACGCCCGTTGCCCAGTCCATAATTTTGTATAATAGCGATTTTGTACAGTTCATGTCTATGACATAAGAAATCGTAATGACGAATCACAGTAACAAAACCCAACAATGGCGACCTTAAATATATGACTCTGACTCTGAAATCTTTAGGTAATCAGTAGATTTTTATGAACACCTAAAATTTAAAACTAAAATTTAAAAATTCAAAAAGTTTTAAAATGGTGTTTTATTTATCAAGGCATTTCGAGAATAATTTAAATATAACCAGTTATAAAATAACATGTTGCATTTATATTTAAATTATATAAAATCATGTTATATTTAAATGCCTTGATAAATAAAACACCATTTTAAAACTCTATAATCCGTTGAATTTTCTGCAGTCTTAAACTTTTTGTTTTAAATTTTAGGTGTTCATAAAAATCTACTGATTACCTAAAGATTTGTTGTAAAAGTAAGGTACCAGCTGGTAGTTAGAGATAGGATAATCCCGCGATTTTTGTATCAAACATGTCTGTGTCGGTGACCGAAGAAATCATTATAACAAAATCACATCACAGATTCCATTCCTAGAAGGGCTTTGAAGAAATTATTTTAAATCGGCATTCATTAAAAAAAAAAAAAGAGAATTAAATTGCAGGAGTAATATCATTCTAGTCGGAATGCCTTATTCAACGACTGTAATTTTTATGATAATTAAAAAAAAATCAAAATGATGAATGAAAGTTGATTGAAAAAAATTGATGATGAATGACAAAATACAACTTATCTTATTTGTTATTATTTTTTTTTGAAGACTATCGGTTAAATAAAGGTGGGTATACTTAACTATAAAAAAGACTATCAATTTTAAAACGAAAAGGCTTATCCACATAATAAAAAAAGAAAGTCATAAATAAGTTATTTGACACAAACAGTAAAATTTTTAAATATAGTGCAATATGAAAAAAATCACCGAAAAAAAAATAAAATAACAATAAAAACACATTCCATAACTTTTTATATTCCACATTACAAAATTTTTAGGTGAAGAAATTATTTATAATCTGTGGTCATAATAATAAATAATAACCACAACAATAATAAAAAAAAATTCATAAAAACTTTGATACGAATAACAGCATCAAAAAATTCATAAATATTTCATAATTTCTAATTCTATTACCATATTGACTTTAATATTTTTATAATTTATTAAACAAAATCTTTTACAAAGAAAACAAAATTATTGTGAAATTATTTATAATTTGTTTCATAATAATAAAAAATAACAAAAAAAAATTCATAACAACTTTTACGAATCTACATATATTTTAAATATTGACTTCAATATTCCAAAGATGTCTTTTATTCTAATTTATTAATTATTTTTCAAAGATCAAAAATCTTAACAAGAAAACAGTCCAACAGAAATTTGACTTCTTTAACACTTTTTTTCTTTGCAAACCGTAATTATCGTCTTAATTATGAGCAAAGCCTAATGGATGCCATACCAATTTGCATGATAAAAGTGTTTTTCGCGATAATTTCTAATTATTTAATTAATTTCTATTCTAATTTATTAATTATTTTTAACAGCACAAAGATTGCACGATCTCTACAAGAAAACAGTCCAATACAAATTTCCAAGCTCAAGTTATTTGACACAAATTCTAATAATAAAAATCGTCGAAAAATCAAAACAAAGCAATAATAAAAAACTATTCAATAATTTCTATATTCCACATCAAAATTATTCTAAAGAAAATATTCATAATCTCGTCATAATAATAAAATAATAACAACAACAAAAATCATAGACACTTCGATACGAATCTACATATTTCATAATTCTATTTCCATATTGACTTTAATATTCATAATTATATTAGGTGTCATTTATTCTAATTTATTAATTATTTTTAACAGCCCAAAGATTGCTCAAAGATCTTTACAAGAAAACAGTCCAACAGAAATTTGACTTCTTTAACACTTTTTTTCTTTGGAAACCGTAATTAGCGTCTTAATTATGAGCAAAGCTTAATGGATGCCATATCAATTTGCATGATAAAAGTGTTTTCGAGCTAATTTATGGGATAGAGGAGGAAGAAAACGGTTTACGAGGAACGCTAATTTTACTTTAATTAGCCGTGGCTTCCAGCAGGCGATGCGGAACAAAGGGTGACGATCGTTAAATTTTATAGATTCTTCTTCGAAACAGCGAACGGTAAGAATTAAAGGGCAATTTAATAGTTCCTGAGTCAGAAACGATGATGGTGTATCGGAAATTTCACACGCGCAGCGGTTATGAGCTTTTCCGAGATTTCGTTTGCATTTTATTTTTATTATTATTATTATTTTTTTTTTTTTTTGTGAATGTATGAGATTTTAATTATTTTCTCGTTAATGGGAATTTTAGTTTTATTATTATTATTTTTTTTTAAGAGTTTTAGAGTTCGTAGTATGACCGTGAGAGATTCTGTAGTAATTGCTCTTAAAATGTATGTAGGTATCTTCTTTGATGTTGATGTAGGTCAAATGCTATTTAATTCTCAATCATAGATCAGGAAATGTCTTCAAGTAGACGTAGTTGAAATGCATTATATGTTGTTTTTTCAATTCCTTCTATTAGCTCCCACTCTCCTATATATCTTGTTCAAATTTTCAATCGTTAATAAAATACTTTTATTCATTCACTCAAGCTCAAATACATTTTTTGACTTTAGTGGATGACACTGGATGTTAATACAGTTTTTCAAATATTAATTCAGTAATTAAATTTAATTAATTAATTTAATTTTTTTTTAGATTTAAGTTGCATTATCTACAAATAGATGGCGCCAGATAAACTTAAAAAAATGAATGAAAATTATTTATAAAGGACTTTCTGCAATGAAGTGAAAAAAAAAGTAGAATTGACTTTAAAAAAATTATTTTTATATTACTTGTTTTATATGATGCTCGATTAACTGATTGAATAAAAAAAAATAAATAAATATACGTGAAAAAATTTACATAATTGAAATGCGATATTATTTTAACTTTTTTTTTTTTTTTGGTTATAAATAATTTCTTTGTGATAATTTTGTTGCTGAATATAGAAATTTTTTGAATATTTTTTTATTATTGTTTTGTTTTATTTTTCAACGAGTTTTTCATATTGCACTATGTTTAAAATTGTTACTGTTTTTGTCAAATAACTTGTGTTTTGAACTTTTTTTATTATCTGGATAAATTATTTTATTTTAAAACTGATAGTCTTTTTATAGTTAAGTATATTCAATATTAAAGGACAATTTAATAGTTCCTGATCAGAAACGATGATGGTGTATCGGAAATTTCACGCGCAGCGGTTATGAGCTTTTCCGAGATTTCGTGTGTGCATTTTATTTTTATTTTATTATTATTATTATTATTATTATTATTTTTTATTTTGGTGAATGTATGAGATTTTTTTAATTATTTTCTCATTAATGGAAATTTTAGTTTATTATTATTTTTTAGAGGAACAGTTTGGGATATGACCGTGAGAGATTCTGTAGTAATTGCTCTTAAAATGATTCTTCGATGTTGATGTAGGTCAAAAGCTATTTTATCCCAACTACAGATGAGGAAATGTCTTTAGATGTAGTTGAAAAAGCATATGTTTTTTTTATTTTTTGTGTTTTGGTTTTGGTTTTTATATGATGCTCAATTTAACTGATGGAATAAATAAAAATTAAATATAAGTGAAAAAAAATTTACGTAATTGAAATGCTACATTATTTTAATTTTTTTATTATAAAGAATTTCTTTGTAATAATTTTGTAGCCGAATATAGAAATTATTAAATATTTTTGTATTTGGAATACTTCAATCTTCATTTGCGACTAGAACTTTCAAATTTTGATATATTCTTTTGGTTACTGAATGTGATAACGTTTCTTATAGAATTGGGAATACTTCATTCTTCACGACTAGAATTTCCAAACTTTGATATATTCTTTTGGCTATAGAATGTGATAACGTTTCTTATAGAATTGGGAATACTTCATTCTTCATTTACGACTAGAATTTCAAACTTTGATATATTCTTTTGGCTATAAAATGTGAAAACGTTTCTTATAGAAATGGGCATACTTCATTCTTCATTTACGACTACATTTATCTCATTTTTGAATATTCTTTTAGAGATTCTTGAACAACTCATTCTTCATGAAGTTCTTGATCTATTCAACATTGCCATATTCATGTGGCTATTGATTTTGGCCATTCTTATAGTATTCCAATCAATTGCTTCATATATCTCTTGCATTATTAAACATGGGCATATTGCTGAGTTTATTTCATCCGTTCTCGAATGTTCATACATGATAAGTTGAAATTTGCCGAGCAGATTTCAGCATTTTTTTTTACTTTTTTGTATTATTGTTTTATTTTGTTTTTCAACGACTTTTTCATATTACACTATGTTTAAAATTGTTACTCTGTTTTTGTCAAATAGCTTGTGTTTTGAAGTTTTTTTTATTATGTGAATAAACTATTTTGTTTTAAAACTATAGTCTTTTTTTATAATTGAGTAAATCCACCTTTAGTTAACCGATACTCTTCAAAAAAAAAAAAATAATAATAATAAGATAGGTTGCATTTTGTAATTTATCATCAATTCCTGATAATGATTATATTTTGTTTCTGATCAAATTATATTTTTAATTGAACTTATTTTGTTGGCCCTACCTACTACATAGAAGACTTAATATTAAAATCAAGTCTTTGGAATTTATTCGTTGAAAAATGTAGTATTTAAAACTATTTTTAATAATTATATCATGCAAGAAAAATATTAAACAATGTTTGAAATATCTTTGCATTGCTTTTGTTAAAAGTTTATGTATTGGGTATGGCGTATTATATCTCGTGTAGCTATTTTCATTTCATGTATAATTAGTTATAATATTCACTAAAGAAATAAATCAATGCCTTACAGATTGGCAGATAAACTGAATAATTTTGAGGTCCAGTTTTCTTAAAAAAATACTATTGTAGACAATTTTTAAAAATGTGTGTACATACACCTCTGAAACTTGGACCTTCTCTATAAATTTATAAACCCAATTGTCTGGTTGAACAAATGTTTAGGGGGAAGGCATGATGTTGTTAACTCTGATGATTATAGACGGTAAAGGTACTATAGCGAACAATTATTTAAAAAAACTAAAAAAAAAATTGTGAAAGGAATAAAAAAAAAATAATTAATCGCTTGAAATTAACCATATATGCATCCATATGTATGTATGCATGTAATTTAAATTAATCATAAGCCAACAATCAAGGGACTAAAGGTAGATAAAAAAAACATAGATGGATTGATTGTAGAGACAAAGTTTTTGAATAAGCAGAAGAACTAGTTATAGATTTGGTTTTGTCGCTCTACGGTCATTTTTTGCACACTTTAGGTTAATTAGACCGGAAGCTAGAGTTTAACGTGAATTCTGAACCATTAACAAACAATCATGCCACGCCAGGATTTTAACCTGAAGACAGTGGTATCAAATGCCTGAGCGCTAGCCAATTGGCCATCAGGTTAGTTGTAGAACTTTAAGTTAACAGAGTGGAAAAAAGATTTGAGGAGTATCTTTGCTTGCTGTTTAGGCATGGGCCTACTACAATATCTTCAAAGAGTGTGTTCAATAGAACAATTATAAGTTTCTTATAGTATAAAATTATTTCAACTTATTCATTTTGAAATTTATGTACTTTTCATATCAATAAAGGATAGCCATAATTAAAGTAGAGTAGAAATATAAAGAAAGCACTGGTGCAAATTCAAAACCATTTTGTATACATACTATTTAAACCACTGAGAATTATATATATGTGTGTGTGTGTATAAATATAATACATTTTCGATACTGCCACTGGGTATCGAAAATGTATTATATTTAGGGTCAAATCTGCCACTGTTGGTTGGATTTGGCAGTAAAACAGACAAAAAAGGACTTAAAAAAAAAAGGGAACATTTTATGTGACTGATTAATATTTAATGAACCTTTTTAAATATAAATGATTTCTAGCAGCTAAAATGCAAAATAAAAAAAAAAATAACTGATTGTTTTACACATTTTCAATTTGTTGACTTTACAATACAAAACTTATTTTTTAACATTTTTAATTCTTTTATTGCATAATTTAGATTATAAAATGTGATCAACGTGTTTTCCTTGCACTTGTTGTATCACGTTTATTCTCAAAAGTACACAACTGGCTGCAAAACACAGACTGTGTCTATTCATCTGCCTACAGTGTTATACGTGCAGTCGGCTAAATTATTTACATTTCTAGAGTACAGAAGCCATTATAAAATGACAATACAACCAAAAATCACAAGGTGAAGCAAACATCCTTCCATTTTATCGAAAAAGCATGATTGTGCGGTAGTTGGTAAAGTATTTCCGTAAAATTTCCTAGACATGTTGTTTAAAATGAGGAGATGATCCATTCTACATAAAGACGTAGACTGTACGCCTCCATGTTGAAACCAGGAACAAGGAAGTTCAACAACATTGTTCAATATCCGTCAGCATTGAAGAATATCATTTGTACACTTTTTGACCATGACTTGAATCAGCGATCGAATTGTCGAACATTAGAGTTATTGAGCGAGATCATTAGCGTTAGGAATATTAATATACACTTCATGCAACTGTTTCTTGGAAAAGACAAATTATAAATATTCAAAAGGCAAATGTAGCTATTACAAATACATTATAAAATATCCATTAAGAGGTAAAAAATTAAGTAAATCTTTTTAATGCCTGAAATAATCTTGCAGCACTTTTTTTGGCCCAGGTGTTAAAAATGCTATTTTATTTAAATCTACTCCACGTCATAAAATGTAATATATATATGAGATGGTGTTGTGTTTACACCAGTATATTCTTCATAATTGACCAATAACACTTTTACAATTATGGGCTTCCGGTATAAAGAAAGGAATTTTTAAATAAATGCACATTAAAGGAGTATTAAAAAATGGCGTACATATTATTCCCATAACAAGATTATCAAAAGATTCTTAAATTTTGTAAACTAGCAACAGTTAAAATGCACACACTATATTTATATATACTGGATTTTTAATCTATTCAATATAGCAATAAAAAAATTTTATAATTTGTAATAACTAATTAAGGATACTTTATGAATATTATCTTACAGAAGACAACTACAACTGTTTATCTAGCAAAGAAACATAATAATAACTTACACATAGCCGTTTATTATTCAACACGCTTCTATTTGCAATTATTTTGAATGAGTGTATTTCTGTCACGCAAAATACGTAGTCATTTATAACACCTGCTCTAAGAGCATTAGGCTTAATTTCAATAATATGTATTCATCTTACAATTCTGTTTAGTAAATGGCGGGGGTGTAGCTCAGTGGTAGAGCGTTCGCTTTGCATGTGAAAGGCCCGGGGTT
This sequence comes from Caerostris extrusa, assembly GCA_021605095.1. NCBI lineage: Eukaryota > Metazoa > Arthropoda > Arachnida > Araneae > Araneidae > Caerostris > Caerostris extrusa. Next base: position 89,982 of record BPLR01021446.1, read on the forward strand.
CGATCCCCCGCACCTCCAACTTTTTATTTTTTTCTTTTTAATATTTTAATTCATTAATTCCATGTGTCTTTAAGATTCTATGTATTATAACTTTTATCATAATTCCGTGTATCTGTGATTCTTTTCATAATTATTAACAAGTAATATAAAAAAAAAAAAAAAAAAAATTTAAAGTCAATTCCTACTTTTTTTCACTCTATTGCAGAAAGTCCTTTATAAATAATTTTCATTCTTTTTAAAGTATATCTGGCGCCATCTATTGGAAGATATATGCAACTTAAATCTAAAAAAAACTAAAATTAATTAATTTAATTTAATTACTGAATTGATAATGGGAAAAAAACTGTATTAAAATCCAGTGTCATCACTACAAGTTCAAAAAAAATGTAATTGAACTTGAGTGGATGAATAAAAAGTATTTAATTAACGATTGAAAATTTGAACAAGATACATATAAGGAGTGTGCGAACTAATAGAAGAATTGAATGAAAAGGTATTTTTAAATGGCAACACATTTTTTGAAACGGAATTATGACTTTTTTTTTCTTTTTTCAAATAAAAACTAAAATAAAAGACATTATAATTCCATTTACTTCAGTTCTCCATGAAATTTTAATTTAACTATTTTATTTATTTATTTTGCGGCTGATTTTAAATTTAATGATGGATTGAACTAGTATAAAAATATCATACATTCAATTAATTATAATAATTTAAATAATATTATTCAAGGACAATATTAGAATAGGAAGGTAAATACTTTTAATAGTTAGTAACCCATGTATTTGAATGCAAAAATTATTTTATGAACAATTAATGAATAAAAATAATAATAATTAAATTTAATAATTTTATAAACAAAATAATTTTTGGGAAATTATTTTATCAATCGTTCCATGAAGAATTTTTGAAAATCATTGATTAATGAAAAGTCTGCGGATTAGTAAGCATTACTGTTAAACAACAGCAACAAAATAATATTTTTTTTCAATTCCTTCTATTAGCTCACACTCTCCCTATATATATCTTGTTCAAATTTTCAATTGTTAATACAATACTTTTTATTCATCCACTCAAGTTCAAATACATTTTTTTTGAACTTGTAGTGGATGACACTTGATGTTATACAGTTTTTCAAATATTAAATCAGTAATTAAATTTATTTAATTAATTTTCAGTTTTTTTTAAAATTTAAGTTGATCTACCAATAGATGGCGCCAGATAAACTTAAAAATGAATGAAAATTATAATTCATTATTATAATAATAAAAGATTTTTCTTGGCAATATAGTCCATTCTTTTTAAAATTTTTTTTTATATTACTTGTTCTTGTTCATTACCATTCTTAGGAAATCATTGATTGATTAACATTTTAGGAAATCATTAATTAATAAAAAAAAAGTCTACGAATTAGTATTAAATTACTTAAAAACAGCTACAACAAAACTAATACTATTAAACAGCAACAACAAAAAATAATATTTTTTCTAGGTCAATTACCTTTAATTAGATAAGTTTAACAAAGAATATTTGAATTAAAAATTAAAATATTCCCTCGACATTAATAAAGTAATTAAAATCTCTAATTTCTCTCTCTTTTTAATTGCAGAACGCCATATAAAAAATACTCTACACAGAAAAAAAAAAAGTATCTCAGTATGAGATCACATAGGATACTTAAGAAAAACTTCCCAACCAATTATCTGGCCGATATTTCGTTCTCGTACTAAGAATATGAAATACCAGCTCATGAACACAACTTCTTTTTTTTGCTAGTTGAGCACAGAGCGTAACTTTGTGCCAGTTCGGCTTTCACGAGAAGATCAATTAAGCGTGCCTGTATGAGTGAAGATAGAAGGTGACATAACGGATAACATGAGATTCCGGGAATTTCATCCCAACACTGACAGGTTTTTTTAGGTTAGCTCGAATAATTCTTTTCTTTTTTCTTTTTTTTTTTTTTTTTTTTTTTTTTTTGAGAGCCATATCGGATATAACTCAGTAACTTTTGTATTTGCATTTAATATATACATACTTCACTATCTATCCAACATAAATTACTGCTACTTACAAAAAAAAAAGTATGGTTAGTTGTTAAATCTAATGCCATCACATGGTTTCATATAATCTTTGGTAATAGTTTCGCTTCTCGTCTTCGTTTAAAGACATAAAGTTATTTTATGAAAAGTTAAACTATGTTTTTTTTTTTTCGTGATTAGCGGATATAATTCACTATTGTTTACATTTGCATTTAATGTATACATTAGTGAATTACTTCACTACTATATGCAATATAAATTATTGTTCATTATTAAAAAATTATAGTAGCTTTCATAGTAGTTTAGCTTCTTTCGTTTTAAAGACTTAAAGTTATTTTATGAAAAGTTAAACTATTTTTTTCCATGATTAACGGATATAATTCACTAACGTTATTTGCATTTAATGTATATCCAACTAATGTATATCCAATATCACTATATATCCAACATAAACTATTGCTAATTACTAAAAAATGCTGTTAATTGTTAAAGCTAATGTCATCATATAATCATATAATCTTTCGTAATAGCTTCGCCTCTTATCTCCTTTCGCAGTTTGGCGGAACTTAGCAGTTTCTAAATTTCAACAGAAAGTTGGTGATATGCCTAGTTAGTTGTAATAATCATTGAATCTGAGAATATACCTTATCTTTAAAAATCTGAAGATATCAGATTATTGTGGTTTAATTAATGCACAATTTGAATTAAATTCTTAAACACTACAGGCCAATATAGGCTAAAGCTGCCTTTATTAGCATCTCCCATCATTATCATCATCATCATTGGCGCAACAACTCCATGGTGGGCAAAAGGCCAATTGCCTACTGGCAGATTTCGAAACAGATGTTTTCTTTTTAGTGGATAGAGTTGTTAGTCCTATGCCCAATGCTTTGCAGTCATATTAATCTACGGTTTAAAGTGGATTCCGAACTATTACAAACATCCATGGCACTGTCGGGACCTCAAAACCGAAACCTGCGGCCTAGTGCCAGAGCACTAGTTACTCGGCCACCGGGCCCCTGAAGCATTTATACAAAATAATATTCTATCTGTTGCCTTTAATAGTTTAAAGATCTTTTTTTAACGGTATCGAACCATCTTCTGTGATATGTATAAATAAATAAATATATATATATATTTATTTATTTATATTTATAAGTGTGTATGTGTTTGTGTGTGTATTAGGCTAGAATGAAATTATTTGAGCTAAATTTATTCACCCATATGCGTAAAAATTAGCTGTAAAAGTCTGTCCAGACGAGAGCACACGAAGAGCGAGTGGCTTTCGCTTCGAGTGTCTCCGTCTGACCGCGAAAAAAACCCACGTTACCTCTGGTTGTGAATGAAGCTGGTCGTAAATGGGGTCCCTTTGAAGAGCGGGGGAAAAAAAAGACTCTTGCTGGAGCGAGGTCGAAACGCGTGATTTCCTGTCAAAATGGTTTTTATGGGTTTGCGAAAGTCATTCGTCCCTCATCTGAACGGGCTTAAACGATATGCAGAGGGCAGTCACAGTGATACTAGTAAGACAGAAGCATCATATTACCCAATGTCAATCAAGATAAAGCAAAGAAGGGTTAATGCAGTGGCACAAATAGATAAGTTCCGCTGATATATATGTCTGATATATCATTATAGATTGACTGTGTAATAGGTAACTTTTCCGTAGGTATATAAAGAACAGGTACGTATTGTACATACGCAGAAAAGAATCGAGTAGCATAAACAATTCATCAATTTAAAAATATTCTAAAATTTCTGTAGCAAATTGGCAGCTAAATATTATGTTGTAGGAAGTTCAAATTTCACTCAAAAAGCTCAGCTGAATTTTGCAGGTTTTTCTTCTCCCCCATCCGTTCGACCTTGGGAAAGGGAGTGTGCAGAGTCGAGTTCAGAGTTCCACACAGTAAGAAGGGTTCAAAGACCCTTAAACGAACTGGCTTTCAAGATGATTTTGTAAATATTTGTTACATAATTGTGTTTTGTGTGTTATGTGTTGCAGTTCTGCAGTGCTGCTTTTGCAATTTTGCTAAATATGATAACTAAACATCGCGTTTTTATTTTGAGAAATAATTTTATTTGTATGCATGAACAACTCGGAACGAAATTCACATGAATATGAGTGTGTAAATAAAGCCGAGAGTTCCCCAACCTGTGTCTCAATATCTCAACCCAACTATACCCAGTTACAATCTAGTTGCCCAACCCACAACACTACAATTCAGATTTATTAAATGATCAACAGTTTTGAATTCACAATATAAGATATTTTATTAAAGCTTCATAAAGATTAATTTTTTTGCAACTATGCCTATAAATTCTGAAACAAGCTTCTTTCTTTAACAAAAGTAGCATCTATATCACTACAATCAATCTTATGACAATCTCACATCATAATATTGCGATTGTCGGTAGCAATAACAGAAGGAAAAAAAACGAACAAAACCAAATTTTCAAAAATTGTTCTCAATTTGATCAGGAATATAAATCTGATTTACATCAAAAACCCATTGGTAAAAGAAATAAACATGCAGATATAAATGTGAATGACACACCATGCAGAGCACATCATTCTCAAAACTAAATATTACTATTCCACACACAAAACTCAAAATTCTTTCTCCAACTTGTGCCTTAAGTATATCAACTCAACCAAACCCAGTTACAATCTGGTTGCCCAACCCCACACTACAATATTAGATTAGTCACGATGTTTAAGTTTAAATGTTAAAAGTTAAAACTTAAAAAAATTTTTGGAAAATTCTTTAGATTTAAAGAAGATAACTTTCGATGAAAGAGTGATTAATGATGATTGTAAAAATTAATTTAATTAATTTTTCTTTAATTAATTTCTTTATTCTGAATCAAGCTGCTTTCTTTTAGCAAAAGTAGCATCTATATTACTACAATCAATCTTTCGACAATCTCCGATCATAATATTAGGATTATCCGAAGTAATAACATACAAAAAATTTAAACTGAACCAAATTTAAAAAGTATTTTCAATTTGACAAGGAATATAAATCTCAGTTACTACTGTGCCAAAAATTAAGACCAATTATTATTTTTTCAAAAACTCTTTATTTATTCTTCTAAATTTATTTCATCGCCTTCAAAGTAATCCCTAAGGACACAGTGCACTTATGACAACTTTTTCAATCCTTAATGCATACTAAAAGTCATCGGCGGGGATGGCCTTCATAATGTACGACGATTTACGATGAATCTCTTCAATCGACTCAAAACGGTCTCTCCAGAGAGGTCTTTTGAGTTTAGGGAACAGCTAGAATTGAATGTGTGAATTTGGTGGTTGTGAAACGATATGGGTTTCATTTTTGGCGAAAGCGTCATAAAAGAATCAATAAAGAGCTGGCGCTTTCAATGTTTTCGGTACCAATCGAGATTTGAAGCGTTTGAGACCCAAAATGGAACTGACCAATCCTTTTGAAATTCCAACACCATCATCTAATCTCTAATTGAAAATCGACGGTTTGTAAGCATCTAATCTTTAATTGTTTGTACGTGAACTTCGTCGGTTGAGGTTGATAGTCGACCAGAAGGCTTTTCGTCTTCAGCGCGTTCTCTGCCTTCTTTGAACTGTTTATACCACTTTTAAGCCATTTATTTCCGATATAGGAGTGCTCACCGAATGCCTTCTGCAACGTTCTATACGTTTCCACAAACATTTAATGCCAGTTCTTTGCTCAATTAAATCAGACATTTCAAAAATAGCCGAAATCAGTTTTAGCGTCTCCAAAGCCAAGCGTAACTCAATCGCTAATGAATATTTTGACGTCAAATTTCACATAGATGTCAAGGACAGTGCCAGCATCCTAAAAGCAAAAATTACAATGCCCGGGAAATTTAAATTGAAAACTGGTCTTACTTTTGGACACAGTAACCACTGCTAATCACAGAACGTAGCAGTAACACACACAAAATGTTTTTAACTAAACCAAATTTTCAAAAGTGTTCTCAGTTTGACCATGAATATAAACCTCAGTTAGATAAAAAACCCCATTGGTAAAAAAAAAAAAAACAAAAACAAGCAGATATAAATAGAAATGACACACCACATAGAGCACGTCATTCCCAAAAACCAAATATTAGCATTCCACGCACAAACCTCAAAATTCTTCCGCCGATTAGAATCTCCTAATCTTACCAAATGCAAAAGAACTGAAGCATTGAACAATGCACAAGTGGACTTCATTTCCCAGAAGCACCATTTGTCACTGATTACACAAGTCGTCCATCCATTTCCCCTGTCTGTTAAGGCCCTTCTCATGTGACGCAAACTGGAGCAGTCTTCCGTAACCTATTATTCCTCCCCCTATCTCAACGTTAAAAAGACTTCCGTTACAGGACCGTGACAGCCAGGATTACGATGGCCAGGCGTTTTGTCCTGAACTTGCTACCTTCGCGTTTTAATGTCACCTTCTACCACTTTCTTTTCACGGCCTATTTCCCCAGAATAATCGGTAGGAATTTATTTTTTATTTTTATTTTAGGGCAAGAGAGAGGGAAAATAGTCCGTCCCTCAGAGAAGACAGTTGTGAGGAATTAAAAGAGATTTGGGATGGAGAAAGTTCAACCTAATTTGAATTTCGATTTCTCGGGGATTTGGTTTTCATAGGGAAGAATTGATCCATTGAAGACCAAACCTTTTTCACTTCAAATAAATAAATGAAATAAATTTAATTCGTACATTTATAAGAGTTTGAGTTAGAGAACAAAAGCGAAATTGAATGTACATTTTTTTTTTAAGTTAGGCAATGTGTAAAGGCACATTGCATTTTCTACATGTATGATTTGGTTTGATCTGGTATGGTAAGGATTTGGAATGATCCAATACACAGACGGCTTTAGCCAACCATGGGGTGCTTCGCTAATGTAGAAGAAGAATTATAATTTGGTGGAATTAAAACATAACTTCACGAAATTTTTCGTCTGTTACTGACATCTGTAAGAATAACTGAAAAATAAAGGGGAAAAAATGTGCAAAATGGTCCAAAAAGAACTATTAACTGTTATAAAAGTTATAAGAAAAAAAAAATTGTTTTCTTGTAATCAGGGAATCTTCCTTTAAACCAAGCAAAATGAGAGATTTTAAAATTATATAAAAGAAAATATTAATAATAATAATAATAATAATTTATATAATGCTACATTTTCGTAGTATCAGTCTTAAATGGGTTAAGTTTGGCTCGATTCTGAAATAGAAAGGGTTTGGTTTGTCGCTGTACAGTCATATTTTGAACACTTTACGCTAATTACGCCGGGACCTACAATTTAGCGTTAACCACTAACAAACATTCATGCTACCGCCAGGATTCAAACCTGAAGTACCAAAGGCCAGAGCATTAGGCAAGTGGCCATCAGTCCACCAAAATATTTTTTTTTTAAATAAGATGTCTGGTTTTTTTAAGTTCAGATTCATATTATAAAAGGAAATTGCTACTCAGTTTGCATTAAGCCACCATGTAGGCTTCTAAACTTGGAAAGCTCAATTTGAGGTATGTAAGCCAAATCGAAAGTTCCCATGTTTAAGCTGAGAATGGATAATCAACAGGCCAGAAAGCTCCTCTACTGGGATTATAAGAAGAAAGATGGGCATGTATTTCCAGAGGGTATTCGTTTAGATCATCACGCTTATCGAGGTTAGGTTCTGGAAACTCTTAAAACGTTAATACTTCATTGACACAAAAAAATATTCTATTTCTGAATAAAATAAAATTTTTAGGATTTAATAAATATATTTGATAAATAACTTGTAATATTAAATATTTTGTAAATAATTAATAATAAATAATTTTATTTTAAAATTATGAAAAGTTTTAATTTTTAAAAGTTATAATTACTTAGATAAAGCCTACAAATGATGCAAATAATAATGTAGTAATAGCAAAAGTTGCTCACGTTCATTACCTTTTGATAATGATATTAACATAGTTTTATTATTAAGTCCAGTTTAATCAAATTAGAAATCAAGGTCATCGGGACATCAATACAACTTTATATTTCATTTGCAGCCATTTAATCTCTTATTTTTCATCGCTTTTATTAAAAGATAATGTATACATTGTGTTCCAAAAATTCGTCAGGAAAAAATTGACGTGTTTGGAAGACAAGCAGTTTACAGAATATTCACAGTGTTATGGAATTTTACATGATGCGAAAAAAAAAAATATTTTAGTGGCATTAGTGTAAAAAATTGCAAGGAAATAGCTCTTCTTCGTCATCAGCACTACAGCTTGTTACAGGCTAAGACAGTCTCTATGAAATCTCTCCAACTTACTCTGTCAGGAGTTAATAGATCGCCATCTGTTGATTCCCAGACCCTTTAGATCTCATTCGGCTCAATCAACCCATCTGGTGGGAGGCCTTCCTCTTCTTCGGGCGCCTTCAATTGGTGGAAAGTTGGTTGGAATTGTTTTTAGTTGGATTTCAGTCTGAGTTGGATCTGTAAATGTCCCAACCATCTAATATGACTTACTTTTTAACTTTTACAATATAAAGTTCTTTGAATTTTTGTAAATTTTATGATCATACTGCATTTTGTAAACATCGTTTTGCCTAACAACACCAAAGATCTTTCGAAAATTAATAGTCTATCTTTTTCAGATTTATTTAATGACCAGAACTTGCTGCCATACAAAGCGATTGGTCTGATTAAGGTCTTGTATAAGTTAATTTTATATCAAGCATCTCACAAAATGCAAAATTCGAATACAAAAACATTATTGAATACTACAAGCATATTTTTAAAAAGCAAAAAAAAAAAAAAAAAAAAAAAATAATGATGCGTGATGCTATTGTGACAGGAAAAGGCTAATTTATATTATATGCAAATTTGTTATCTGGTGTCATATAATGTAAATCAGGTATGTAAGGATAAAAGATAATGTATCTTAGTCTCAAGATAAAATGTTACTGGTTAAGCTAAACAATACGAATTCGTCTTTTCCAAGATGGAGAACTGTGATGCATGGCTATTTTACATTTTATGAGCGGATGAAGCACATTTCTAATAGATGGAGGAGTAAATCTCAAAATTTACATATTTGAGCTACTTTCAACTCTCATGAATATGTTGATGTACTGTTGAAGCCAGGAAAAGTCATTGTGTGGTGTGGATTATCAACGCCGCTTCTGACCTGTCTTAAAATTCACATATAACAGGTACATGGTGTTATGAATTTTAATACGCAGAATATAAAAGCAATTAATTGGACGTGATAATTTTCACGCATGGTATAACTTTACCGCATCGGCACGTAAAGTGACAGAATTACTATAGTCAACGATTGGTACCTATCCCCTTTTGAAATCCCCTATTGGTACCCCCTGAACAGGCATAGCAGACATTTATGATCTTTGAAATCTTCATATCTTGGACACTACGATTTCTGGTTGTGGAGTTGCCTGAAATCAAGGATCTATAGAGGAAATTCCCAGTCCTTAATAAATCTTCACTGCGATTTCTGGTTGTGGAATTACCTAAAGTCGCGGATCTATAGAAGAAATTTCCTGTCCTTACCAGCACTGAACGATGTTATACGTGAGGAGGTAGCAGCGATTTTCGTTCACATGCTGTTTCGTGTATGACTGCGTGACCATGATGACTGCGATCAGTATAGGAATGTGACAATGGACATATTTGCATTTGTAAATAATACTAAAAATAAATGTGTTAATTCACAATTATTACCTCACTTTTTGTGCCCTTTACTGTCGAGATTTTAAACTAAATATTTTTCATGTTATACGAATTATTATTTGAGTTACTGTGAATATAATTTTGAAAACTGCATATTTCATCGACTTAACAATTTTTTTTTTTTATTGCGTTTTTACTTTGGCACACCAATTTTTTTAAAACTTCAATACATAATAAAAGTGGTGAATGCTTATTTATACAAAGAAATTTTGGTTACAAGTACGTAATCTTCACTATAAATGTGGCACCGTATTTCAGCAAACGGTTTCGCATATGATTCATGTATTGCAAAATCGGCTTAGAAAAGAATGTTCTTTATTTTTGTTGGTTTTACTATTTTTTTCCAACAAATCTGATACAGCAGACTTTTTTAACAATGCAATCTTGTAAGGCAGATACAAAAGATTTTTTCTCCTTGAGAATGTAATGCCTTTTTTTTTAAATTCAAAATAGATTCAACAAAAAAAAAAATTTCAATAGTTCCCAGATACAATAAGAATTGTATATCTAAGTAATGTTAGAATTATTTCCTCACCTTACACAATGGTGTAATACAAGGTGATTATCATCTTTTTTTCTCCTAAAGTCGTTTCTGTTCTAAGCGCCACAAAAGAAATAAAGACAACTGGTTGGCGTTACAATTCTTTGTCAATTGAAGAAATATTTTTACCACTATTCATCTAAGGGAATATCGAAGCAGTTTGTAAAGATACAACATTAACATTTGTATAAGATATTCATTTATAGGATAATTTAATTCCATTTAGTTTCTTCTTACTTGTTAATATTAAGTTGTATGGAAACAATTTGTTACTAACTAAGATAAAATTTTAATAATGATTTTTCATAAGACATCGTCTTTCAATAATAGTACAAGAGAAACTGATTCTGAATTAGTATTAAAAAATACTCAATATAAAATTTTAACTTTGAAAAATTTCTATACAGACGAAATTGTATTTTTACCATTGTAAATTAATATCTTGTAAATCATTTTCAATATATATTTATCTAATAAGAGTTGATAATTTATATGTCAAGGATGCAAAGACAAGGCTTGATTCATATAAGTCATAATAACTTAAAAAATTATGTGATAATTTTTAAAGATCTACAGATTTTGATGAAATATGCACAGTTCTATGGATCCATTAAAACGATGGGATATGATATGGCTATCCTTATAAAAAAAAATTCTTAAATACAATAAAAACTATTTATTCAATGTTGTTTATTTTATTGCTAACTTAAAATATAATTTTTGGCAACACAGTGCTAGTCTGGCTGAAGGAACCCTGTTGTGTTATATATATATATATATATTTAAATTTAACTAACTTAAGAATCTTGTGTAAACTCTTGTTTAGTTAAATTTAAAAAAAATTCTTTAACTAAGAATACTTATATAATGCTTTAGCTCTTTTAGCTATCAAGATTAGCAAATGCTTATTTCAATTGCTATACCTCGATTCTTCCTCAATCAAATTAAGAAACGTACCTGATTGACATATGTTTTTTTACGAAACATACTGAAGCTTCCCACAATAAAAAAAAAAAATAAATAAATGAAAAAGCACACTAGTTATCATTTTTAAAAAATAGCCCACTGTTCTCTCTCTATACAGCTTTTATAAGTGGTCCTTTCCATCCATAAGCATATTCATTTTAAAATCTCGCCCAATAATGTAGAAGTGGTTGTTGCTAGATAATGCCTCAAAATGCATATTTAGTTCAGCAAATAAATTTAAACAAAATTTTTAAATGTAAATGGATGTATTGGAGCGTATAGCGATTAGGAATTTATTCACAGAAAATGGTATTATTCAGATTAGAAATTTATTCAGAATTTAATGCAGCAGCCTCATCACACCACCCGATGTGAGGACAGGAATATTACACACATAGCACTGATAGATGCACTGCAACATCAAGAAATATAGTACATAAATAGGATCCGTTGAACAACATCCTGCGTCAGCACGTACTATTCGACATTGTTTGCAACACAGAGAAAGCAAGGCGGCCATTGCTGCGATTATCTTTGATTCTAGACTACAAGCGTTTGCGTCTGCAATGGTTTGATGAATGTTGCAATCAAACATACAAATGGCATGATATTGTCTATTTAGATGAATCGTGATTCTGCCGACAACACCAAAATGGTTATATGTACGGCTGGCAAAAACCGTGACAAACGGTTCCATTATGCATCGCCAATAGGGTCTATATTCAAGGCTTCAACTAGGGTGGGATTAGATTTTTACTTAAGTACCGTTCCCCTCTACACACACACATAATACACTGAACAACCAAAGCAATATTGCTGAAAATTTAGAGCCTATAACTATTTTCAATATTCTTTTTTGTTTAGAATAATTTATCATCCCTTTGATACCTTTAAATCCCATCCTGTGCGAACACGTATCACACCAATGACTTGATGGAAGCTTTGTAATTTTGAGAGCCAGATCGTATTCATAAATTATAAAAACACAAATAGTGTTTTACCCGAGCATTTTAAATAAATGATTTAAAAAAATTAAGTGATACAATTCCATCGTACCTCTTAACGATTTACCTCGAGTATATGCTCAAATATTTATGCATTTTCGAACACTAAGCATTAACGAATTCAGGAATAAAATGTAAATTTTGGGCTATCATGTATTATTATGAGGCAAATTGAGTTAATTGTGATGTCGTATATCAAAGTAACAGTAATTCTATCACGATTTCATGTTGTTTTACAGACATTTGACTCGATGTCCATCGGTACCCAAATGATTGGCTAAGAACTACATCTTACGTATTGCATATGATAGCTTGCATTTACTCCGTCAAGTTTTTTTTTTTTCAAAATGAGTAAAAGCGAGGACAAAATGAGTGAATCAGAATATTCAAGTTCTCATTCTAATTAATACAAATGACTAAATTTATATTTAAAATTTGATAATAAAAAATATAAATAAAACAGGATAAAAACTTGTTAATTATAATTCTAACAATGGCTATTTTTATATTTTAGTAAAAAAAAATGTTCAAAAAAAACAAAATTTCATTGCAAAAATACTCTTTAACTCTTATACTCTTTTTTTTTAAAAAATGCTCTTTAACAATAGTCTTTTTAACTAACGTTAGCTAATGTATAGAAGCAGTATTATAATGATGAGGAAACTCCCACTGTAAGTCAAATCGTTCTGCTGAATAATAAAAACGATTTTAAACAATACTTACACTTCAAGATAAAAAAAATTTCAAGCGAAATTGACAGACGATGAAACGTTCTAAGAAACAAATTAAACCGCAACGATCTACAGATTACTAACCTGAAGGTCTGGCAAATAAAATTCAAGAACAAAGATTTGTTACGGTGACTAACTGTTGGCTGCAATACTTCTTAAATGTTCGCACTCGTCAAATCCACGCACGAAAGAACACTATAAATTACGAATTTAATTAGACTGGTGTTAAATGACGCGAACAAAAACAGGACACAGTGATGAAATTCTTCAGTTTAAATTGCTGATGCCAGTTCAAAGAGAATAATTTGAAAGTTATGCAGACGATAGTAAGCTGTCGTTCATCTGCTCAATTACACACGTTTCAAAGAAGTGGAGGAATTGCGAAACTTCAAGGTATCTGGCATTAACTTTGTGCCCATTGAGAAATTCGATGACGATAAAATCAGATTTACGGCCAACCATTTTAAAAGTTACAGAAGTATTTTATGGTTGCGTAATTTATTCAAAATTTTTTTTTATGCATAATATACTAAATTTTGGCATGACCTACAGGAAAAATTGGTATTACACAGGTTTTTTAAATATTTATAGAGATGCAGACCATAAATGAGATTTTTCAGTAGTATCTCAGAATGTTTTGAAATTTTCAGAAGCTGTTTTTCAATAGTAGGTGGAGGGGACGTAAGAGGGGTCGTAACACACATCACTGCTTTCCAATCAAATTATTGATTCGCATCAATAAAGCAAGCACTGTAAGTGCAACTTATTATATTTACAAGTAAAATAATTGTACGAAAACTTATAAACGATGCAATTTTTTTGTGTAGTGGGGAGATGGTTGATTGAGAAAATTTTTATTTAAAAAGGATTAATTTAGACAATGCCTATCAATACTTTTGCTTTTTGCTGACACGCGCCATGGTTTTCCAATCAAATTACTGAATCCCATCAACAAATCAAGTACTGTGATTGCAATTTATTATATTTACAAGTAAAAAAAATTATAAGAAAACTTACAAAGGATGCAGTTTTTGGTGTGTGGGCGGGGATTGAGAAAGTTTTCATTTCAAAAGCTTAATTTAGACAATATTTGAGACTTAATGCTACCAATACTTTTGCTGAAATTATTTTAAGTAAGTTACACACTATCAGCTGTTTTTGATAACAAAGAAAAATGTAATATTTACGACAATATGTCACCATCCAAATATAATAGCAACAGCCTGTGCTAATAATTGAATAAAAATTGAATGTTACTTTTTTTTTTAATTACTTCTTCATTGGCTCAACAGCCCCATGGTAGGCCAAGGGCATCTGCCTACTGGAAGATTTCGATGAGAAGTGTTTCATTTTTACGGGGTAGGGCTGTTAGCCCCACGACCAGCAGTCATATTAGATCGTGACCTGTGGTTTAAAGTGGATTCCGAATCACTACAGGCATTCATAGTACCTCCGGGACGCGAACCCGAAATCTGTGTCATCCTTTTTAATTTATACTAAAACGCAAAAACAAATTTCATAAAATTTTCTAATTTTCGTGAAATCGATGGAAGTGTTTCAAAAGTTGGGGAAAAAATAGATTTTTTTTTTTTTTTTTTTGTTAAAAATTTCCATGGCCTTATAATTTTTGCCATCGTAATTGGCATGTCAATTATTACCAGTTTGCTTCCAACGCAGAAGCTGTAAATTACATATTTTTACTGAATAAATAAATAAATAAACTTAATTAAATTTAAAGAATATTTACTTACAGAAATTGTCTATCAGAAACGAAAAATAAACACAATTGAGTACATAAAATATCATTTATTAATGGACATATGAAAAAAAAATAAATAAAAGCAAGGTTGGTGAAAAGAGGCATAATACTCAATATTATTTTTGCTTTTTAAAGTGTATACCTCGACTTATTTGATTAAAAAATAATACAAGGTAAATATCGCAAAAAAAAAAGTAAGCATCAAAATTAAATAAAGCCCAACTCGTGTCCCAATGAAAAACGTGGACAGCTGGAACGAACATGACAAATTCTTTCAAAAAATACTGGTCATCGTGACAAGTCCCGCCTATCGACATACTGTTTTGAAGTGTTTTCAGGGTTTATTTCCGTTAGAAACGCAAATGAGGGACAGTTACCTCTAAAACTCCTCCCCATCATCGCAATTTGGTAGACTGCCCTTGTTCGTGCTATATTTTAATGGAACGCACATCCTATCGATGTTCAATAAAAAAAAAAAAAAGATCTAAAGCAGAGTTGGCCAACCCAAATGATCTTGCGGGCCACTTTGGAAATGCATCCTAACTCCGAGGGCCGTAAATAAAATTATATATTCCCATATAGGATTTAGACCACTATAGATGTTTTTTTGCAGAGAAAAATTGAAACATAATGAGTTATTATTTTTGTGTTTACTGTTATTCTTACAAGTAAACATAGATAATATAATAATAATGATGATACTAAACGCAAATTGTAAAGAAATATATAATACTCAAAATGAAATATAAAAAATATATAAAAAATAAACGAAATAAAAAAAAATAAAATCGTTAAAAAATATTTATTTTACTAGTGCGATATCTGTTTCTTAACTCTTTCACTTAGCTTTTGCAAACTGATCTCATTTTGGGTATTTGCACATCGTAATTGGTGTTGCAGGTTAGCGTCGGTTATGTTTGAGTGTGTTTTGTGTTTGGTCAATTTCATTTTCGAGAAAAACGATTAGCAAGTGTAAATTGAACAAAAAGCGCTAACAACTTGAACTAAGAGTCTGATTTGCTCTGCTATCAACAATCAATTGTGTGTATCTAGAAATGGTTACTGCGTCACTGAGATCATTTAAAGTGAAATATAGAATCTGTTACATTAGATGTTCCAAGATGCCTGCGCATCATGAGTTCGCATAATATAATTTAGTTATTCTGCGAACTCATGACTGTAAACTCAAAAAAACAGGCAATATCTGTCATATATTCACATGAATATTATTTTAAAATCAAAGTTAATTTCTTCTCTAATTTCGACATTTAATTTTTAATATATGGATACACACATAATGTATTTTTTAATACATTGGTTTTCACTAGTAAAATTATTACTAATTTCATTATAAAATAAATATATTTCGTAAAAGTGTGATAAATCTCACGGACCAGAAAAATATTCAAAGCGCACCGCATGCGGCCCGCGGGTTGGCCACCCCTGATCTAAATTATTCTAAACATAACGTTTCATACAACTCACGTTTTCAATGTAGATTATATCTTTGTATATGCTTATACAAAATTTGTCTATGTTTATATACGCTTACTTTGGAGACAAGCATAAAGATAAAATACACCATATCAGGACATCACATGATATATTATACGTATGGCTGAGTATATTATGTAATTTCAGGTATGTCAATATATATGGAAATTTAAAATTTCAGTGGAATATCAAACAAAAGATAAATATTCACAGTAATTTTATTAGAACGGAAAAAAAGGTTCGGGCAATTATTTTCAAGATGGGGAAATGACCAAATTTAGTTTGTAATTCACTCCGACCCATTTCGGCTCGAGTGTATTTTATTACAAAACTATCCGTTCTACTGTAATAGCAGAAATTATTCGAAATAACTCAATCAAAGTAACTGATATAACAGACTGAAATTAAAATCTGAAGGGATAATACAGACATTTGCATTTTAATCCGCATTAGATATACAAATAATGTGTAGTGTTCCAAGTACGAAAATACAATAAATTTATTCTTTTAATTCCATAGAATTTTTTTTTTTTTCAAATAGTGTATACACAATCTTTTCATAATTCGCCCAAAGATGATGAAAGATTTGCAGAAAATTTTGTGTTGCAGTGCGTGCTTGTTACTGTGTTACATTATTGTTACATTACACTTTATTACAACAACTTTGTCCCTGTAATTTGGATCGAACACTCTCGATGGCTATATATGGCCCAAAAAAAAAAAAAAAAGTATAAAGGGAAAATATTGTAGTTTGCGGTGAGTTAGACTGTAATTATAGTCCGTTTGCGAGTAGTTATTGCAAAATGTTTGAAAATACTAGTTGATTTAATGAAGTATAGTATTCTTTATGAAAAAAAACCAAATGTAATTTTTATTTAGACTTTCTTACAAGTTTGATAAGTCATTTTAAACCTTTTGCAAACCAAATTAAACTTTTTTTGCAAATCAAACTCCAATCTTTCAAAAATTAAGATTTCATTTATAGACTAATACTTGTACATGTGTATGTTTATAAAAGACAAAGAAGTATATGCATATATATGTATATGTATACGAACATGTATATGCATATGTCTAAATATATATCTCTATATGAGTAGTGATATTTATGATATGGGTGAAAATGTATTCTAAAATATACATGTATCCTCAACTGCAAATGCATTTTTACTTATTTATGTGTGTACTGTTTACTCATTTATGTATTCGATATAATCATGTATATGTATATATATATATATATATATATATAATATGCGAATTAGTGTTTCTGTATGTATGTTTGTGTGTACGTATACGTACGTTACGTGTATGTATACCATCTTAATTTTGAGAAGGTTGAATTTGATTTGCAGAAAGGTTTAAAATGACTTGTCAAACATATGTATAAGTTTTTCGTCATTTAAAGCAACAGTCATTAAGAATTTAGCATGATATTATGTCGCTCACTCGTGCAACAACGTGAAGATACGTACAATATTTTAACATTTACTTGTTGTTTAGTTATCTGCAAGTATTCAATAAACAAACTTTTCAATATTTTCACTTGTATTTTACTAATGCGTCCGAATTATTTTTAAATTAAAAAACTAGTCGTTATTATTACAGAGAAAAAACACTCACCTGAGCAAAGAGTACCAGCACTGTAGACTCTTGATGAAGGATGATGAGCTTACATCTTGGAATCCATCCTAAATGAATTCGTTACTTGGCATCAGGCACTCGAAAAGCGAAGAGCCACTCTGAGAATTAAACAAATATATAAACATCACATGAAGCTTTAATTTGCTAATTAACTTTCACTAACGCAAACTTAAATGTACAATGAACAAATGTGTTGGCATAGTGAGTTTAATTAACATAATGATCATCAACTAATAAAAATAAAACATGATTATTCATAAAGCAGATTGTTAATAATTAACGATATTTATTATATTTTATTTAAACTATGGTTGGAAAGTATGTCAATTTAAAATAATATTATAAATAAAAAAATAGAATAATAGAAAAGAATAATAGAATAAATTAATAGAAAGTAACGCTAATTCGTCATTTATCAATAAACAATCAAAACTTTATTTGATGATTGATAATAGATAGAAATTAATAATATTTACTTATATAATGCATTGAGTTCTCTACCAGGAATGGTAAACAATAAATATTATATATATACAGGGTGATTATAATTAAAGTCCCCCTTTTAAAATGCTGTAAAGAAAAGAACCACTCGTCACAATGAGTTCAAATTTGTACTTAAGATACAAGGAGAAATGAAAAACGTTACGACATCAAAAAAAAAAAAGTTTCAAAATGTATTAATAGATGACACTGTAAGCGGCATAAAGAAAATGAATTCGACTGACAGTGATAAATCGAAATTACAACGTATTTGGCATGAGTTGCACATTAAACCATCTGTAGTATTCAATGTGCTTGATTGTTTCGGTTTTTAATGAAAAAATTACTTCCAAGTCATACAAGATCTGCGACACTGTTATTGGAAAGTCCATCCACTACGGCAAGGTCATATCAATTGAATGAGAAAAATCGGTGGAGCTTTTTTTTTTATGCCATACCGTTTTCCGCCTTCTTCAAGTATCTTCAGTTCAAATTTGAACTCATTGTGACGAATATATTATATATTACTATACATATTATATATTGCTATAATATATTATATTTATACTATAAAATTACAATATTATATTTTATTTAAGCTATAAAAATGAATGGTGGCCAAGTATGTCGATTTAAAATTATATTATAAATAAAGTAAATAGAATGATAGGAAATAATAATAGAATAAAACAACAATTAGCAAAGTTCTTTCGTATAATAACAGAAAAATAAACAGAAAAAAGGGAGCTTTTTCTGTTTTTTTTTTAAAATTTTTCTTCAGTAATAATTGAATGGCTACTTTTAAATATAGATTTCAGTATATTTATAATATGCATACATAAGAGTAGTCGTTCAGTTAGCTTTCTTTAAATAAATCTATTAAACATCAAACGCAAATCAAACTTCACGACCGAAACTGCCATTCTAAGCCCAACAGAATAAACCTAAGAAGATGAACAGCTATGAGAATTAAAATATCAGAAAGACTCATTTAAAATTCCAGTTCTACGAAGATATGAGACTGCATTAATTTCGCAAGAGTAAACAAACAAACCAAACCGGAGGAGGCCAAAAGACTGAAGAAGAAGGCAGGCCCCTGAAGAATTTCATTAAGATTTTATTTCGAAAGGAATTCGTTCATATTAACCGCAACCGAAAGTCGGTCGACACCACCTGCAGAGTGAATGACGTCATTAAGATGGTAAATTCTGATCCCCCAGTCTGGTTTTATGAGTTCCCTTAATCAGAGAGAGAGGAATTTAGAATAGCATTTCTCATTTTCGAAGCAATATCCAGTTGCGTAGTAGGTGCACTGTAGAGTTTGATATGAAACCAGAGGAGCTTTAATGTCTGCCCACAAGCAAATAAAGCGATCCTATAGTCTTGGAAAATGAATAGCAATTTAATTTTAAAATTACTTATGGAAAATGAAAATAAAAAATGCCGTTTTATTTCCAATGGTATGATATGAGAAACAGCTTCATGTAATTTATTTTAGAATTGGTTTCGGGGTAGCCATGTTGAAGATAATTACCCGCGGGTCGTGATCGACCCTGAGGTATGAAATGCAATCCACGATCTCATTTCATAAGTAACATTCAAATTTCACAAGTAGTTTTTCTGCACGTTTTTTGTTTCTGTAGGTTTTTTTTGTTTTTCCTGTAGGTTTTTTTTTTTTTTTCCTGTAGGTTTTTTGTCCATTTTTTAGAAAAAAAACAATTTTTTACAAAATAAAAAGTATTGTTGTAAGCTAGCAACAAAAAAGACTGATTTAAGGCTTGTATAACATTAAACATTGTTGAGATCAAAATGTAATAAATAAACACAGTTGAATATCAAAATATTGTTGTTAAAATTACTACCAAATAGCTAAAATTAATTGTTCAAATCCAAATACATTTTTAATATTATATTGTTTAGGATCAATGTATACTATCATTAATGTATAAAATGTATTATACTATTATTAACGTTTAAAATGCAATAAATAAATAATGCTCAATATCAAATTATTAAAACCAATTGTTAAAAACACTGTTCAAATCAAATTGTTCAAAATATTTTCTACATCAAATTGTTCAAAAAAATAGCTTCTACATCAAATTGATCAAAGTATTGTTGAAATCACATTGTTGATTTGCATTGTTGATTTGCCATTTAATTAAGGATCCAACAGAAAAATAAAAAAATCAAATACTGGAGATCAGACAAAAGAAAAACAAAAAAGATAAGTAATCGATATTTGGAATTAACTTCAAAATAAATAATACATTATCGTATATTTTCGTTTAAAAGATTAAAAATTACAATATAGAAATGGTAAGTATACGGAGTTCCCTTAATCAGAGAGAGGAATTTAGAACAGCATTTCTCATTTTCGTAGCAATATCCAGTTTCGTAGTAGGTGTACTGCAGAATTTTATATGAAACCAGAGGAGCTTTAATGTCTGCCAAAAGCAAATAAAGTGATCCTATATTCTGGAAGAAAATGAATAGCAATTTAATTTTAAAATTACTTATGGAAAATTTAAAAAAGATCTTTTATTTTCAATGGTATGAGAAACTGTATTTAATGAAATTTCGGCTTCATATAATTTATTTTAGAATTGGTTTTAGGGTAGTCATGCTAGAGATAATTACCCGCGGGTCGTGATCGACCCTGGGGTATGAAATGTTATTCACGATCTCATTTAATATACAAGTAATATATAAAAAAATTTTTTGAAGTCAATTTCTACCTTTTTTTCACTTTTACTGCAGAAATAAAATATCCTTTATAAAAAATTTTCATTCATTTTTAAATTTACCTGGCGCCATCTATTGGTAGATATATGCAAATTAAATCTAAAAAAACTAAAATTAATGAATTAAATTTAATTACTGAATTAATATTTGAAAAACTGTATTAAAATCAAGTGTCATCCACTACAAGTTCAAAAAAAAAAAAAATGTATTTTTCCAAATACATTTTTTTTTTGAAGTGGATGAATAAAAAGTATTTTATGAACGATTGAAAATTTGAACAAGATATATATAGGGAGAGTGTGAGCTAATAGAAGGAATTGAATAACATTCAAATTTCATAAGTAGTTTTTCGGTAGGTTTTCAAATTTTTTAGGTGAGTAAATATGAAAAATGATTAAAATAATTCTCATAAAAATGAATTTTAAATTAATCCAATTTTTAGAAAATAAAAATATTGTTACGAGAGGGGACTGAATTTGCACACTATAAGAAGGTTGATTAAGGTTTGTATAACATTAAATATTGTTGCTATAAAAATTAGTTGTTATAAAATTTATTAAAAAGTTGTTGTTGCAAAAGTAGTTATATTATTAGTTGTTATAAGAATCCAATATTTTACAAAAATAAAAAAGTATTGTAAAGAGAGAGGCGACTGAATTTGCACAATAAGAAGGTTTATTTAAGGTTTGCATAACATTAAATATTGTCGGTATAAAAATTAGTTGTTATGAAGTATATTATGAAAAAAATAATATAAAATATATTAAAAAGTTGTTGTTGTAAAAGTAGTTGTAAATATTATTAGTTGTTATAAAAATCCAATTTTTTACAAAATAAAAAAATATAGTATATGAAACCAGAAGAGCTTTAATGTCTACCCACAAGCAAATAAAGTGATCCTATATTCTTGGAGAAAATGAATGGCAATTTAATTTTTAAATTACTTATGCAAAATAAAAATAAAAAAATGCCGTTTTATTTCCAATGGTATATAGTGTAGAAACAGTATTTAATGAAACTTCGGCCTCATGTAATTTATTTTAGAATTGGTTTTAGGGTAGGCATGTGGAAGATAATTACCCACGGGTCGTGATCGACCCTGGGTGTGAAATAAATAATATAATAAATAATATAGTTTTTCTGTTGGTTTTTGTTTTTAATTTTATGCATGAGTAAATATGGAAAATGAAAAAAATAAAATTAAAATAACTCAAGAAAATAACTCAAGATAAATTAACTCAAGAAAATAAATTTTAAATGAATCCAATTTTTAGAAAATAAAAATATTGTTACGAGAGGGGACTGTATTTGTATACAATAAGAAGATTTATTTAAGGTTTGCATAACATTAAATATTGTTGTTTTAAAAATTAATTGTTATAAAGTACATTAAAAAGTTGTTGTTGCAAAAGTAGTTATATAATAGTTGTTATAAAAAACAATTTTTTACAAAATAAAAATTCAAATATTAAAAATGATTAAAATTGCTCTCATGACAATAAATTTAAGATAAATCCATTTTTTAAGGGAAAAAAAGTATTGTTGAGAGAAAGGACTGAATCTACACACAGCAAGAAGATTGACTTTTAAATATATATTATAACATTAAATATTGTTGGTATAAAAATTTGTTGTTATAAAAGTATATTTAAAAAAATAATATAAAATAAAAGGTTGTTGTTCTAAAAGTAGTTTTAAAATACTATTAGCTGTTATAAAAATCCAATTTTTTTTCAAAATAAAAAAAAGTATTAAAATAAATGTATAGTATATGAAACCAGAGACGCTTTAATGTCAACCCACAAGCAAATAAAGCGATCCTATATTCTTGGAGAAAATGAATGGCAATTTAATTTTTAAATTACTTATGGAAAATTTTAAAAATGCAGTTTTATTTCCAATGGTATGAGAAACAGTATTTAATGAAACTTCAGCTTCATGCTACAGATAATGACCCTGATCGACCCTGGGGTATGAAATGAGATTCACGATCTCATTTAATAAATAACATTCAAATTTCATAAGTAGTTATTCTGTAGTAGGTTTTTGTTTTTAAATTCTATGCGTGAGTAAATATGAAAAATGATTAAAATTGTTCTCATGAAAATAAATTTAAGAAGAATTCATTTTTTATTTTTAGAAAAAAAAAATTTTTTTTTTGCAAAATAAAAAAGTATTGTTGAGAGATTGACTGAATCTGCACACAAGAAGGATGATTTAAGGTTTGCAAAACATTAAATACTGTTGTTATAAAATATATTAAAAAAATAATAAGTTGTTCTTGCATAAGTAATTATAAAATATAATTAATAGTTTTAAATATTAGTTTATAAAAATCCAATTTTTTAGAAAATAAAAAAATAATGTTGATAGTGAGGATTGAATTTGCATACAATAAGTAGGTTGACTTAAAGCTTGCATAACATTAAATATTGTTGAAATCAAAATATAACAAATAAACACAGTTGCATATCAAAACATTGTTCATATCAAACAGTTAAAATTAATTGTTAAAATATTGTCCAAATCAAAATATAATAAATAAAAACAGTTGCATATCAAAATATTGTTCATATCAAATAGTTAAAATTAATTGCTAAAATATTGTCCAAATCAAAATATTGCTTAATATTATGTTTTCAGGATCTATGTACACTATCATCAATGTAAAAAATACTATTATTAATGTATAAAATGTAATAATTAAATTGTATTGAATATCAAAATATTGTTGAATTCAAATTATTAAAATCAATTGTTAAAAACATTGTTCAAATGAAATTGTTAAAAATATTGTTGAAATGAAATTGTTCAATTGTTTTTTAAATAAAGATCAAATAAAAAAAAAAAAAAAAAAAAAAAAAAAAAAAAGGAGGTCAGCAAAAGGATAATAAAAGTTTAAATAATCGAAATTTGGAATAAAAATTTTAAAAAAAATTATAATTAATTATCAAAATCAATTGTTAAAAACATTGTTCAAATCAAACTGTTCAAAATATTGTTGAATTGTTATTTAATTAAAGATCAAATACAAAAATAAAAAAATCAAGTACTACAAGTCAACAAAAATAAAACAAAAAGATAAGTAATCGAAATTTGGAATTAACTTCAAAATAAATAACACGTTATTGTATATTTTAATTTAAAAAAATTAAAAATACAATATAGAAATGGTAAATATACTGAGCTATGCGATCAATTTTAATACCAAAATTAAAATTCTTATATTTACTTTTATAAGCCCATGTATACATTTTATTTTATTTACTAACATTTGAAAAATGTAATAAATATATGTTAATAAATATGTTTGTTGTTTTCAAATGCCAGGCACTTTAACTGAAATCATTCGCCGTTGGAACAGCAAATATTTAGCAGTTTCAAAGTTGTCCAGGCAACGACAAGCGGTCTAATACCAATGAACCCCACATTCATCATCATCATCAATGGCGTAACAGCCGCGTGGCGGGCCACGGCTGTCTGCTAGCAGATTTCTAGGCAGTAGATGTTTTCTTTTTTTTTTTTTACAATCTTCTCTACAGTCAAAATGAGACTGGAATCTACGATTTAAAGTGGATTACGAACCACTACAAACGTCCATGGCACCGCCGGGACACAAACCCAAATCCTGAGGCACTGAGGCCAGAGCGCTAGTCACTCGGTGAAAGCCCCCACATTACTTCACCATAATTTGGAAAATATCTGGGAAATTCAGACTCTCCTTCCCTTTCCTAGAATCCAATGGAAGGATTTTCCAATCTACAAATTTAACATGTCCAGTTTCGAAATCCAACACATTATCCATCTAATTCCTTTGGATATTGTTTACAAATTTAGATAAGGGCTTTTCCTAGAAGCCGTTAAAAATTTTATAAATTTTATCTTAAAACCGAAGGGCCTGAATGGCCGAGTGGTTAGCGCTTTGACGCTCGGTACCACAGGTTTCGGGGTCGAGTCCCGGAGGTGCAATAGATGTTTGTAGTGGTTCGGAATCCACTTTAAACAATAGGTCCCGGTCTAACGATCGTAGAGCGTTGAGGAGGTATTGTTACTCCGCGTTCATTGCTTATCTTCAAACTACACGCTCCTCCTGGGTGGTGTTAAGTGAGTAACGCCTTAAAAAATCAAAGACAACTGTCTAAGTGTTTTCCAGCTGCATTAGAACAAAAAAAGAAAAAAAAAAAAAAAACAGATCCAGAATTCTGCTGTGATATATCAACTAACATGATTTTAATTTTCTTATTGTTAAGTTTTAGTAAATTATCTAAAGATATAAAAATAATAATAATAATAATAATAAATAAACAAGAATCTGTTTTAGCTTATCACTGAATCCTTATAAGTTATCTCAGGGTGAAATTTCACCCCATGATAATTCCGCTTCCCCGCAATAAAAATAATGGACCCAACGAACTGATAATATTAATGGTTTAGGGGTTTATTCAGGCTATTAGCAGTGATAACATTGCCATAAAGTAGATTAGCTGTCTCGGCCTCACTTTGCACAAACACAGCTGGCTTCAGGTTATATATTATATGTAATGGGTGAAATGCTCCCAAATTGAAAACATTCAACTATGTTTTAGTACTCTTCAAGTTTCAGTTTTCATTTGCAGGAGTGGGTTCTAAAAGTTCAGCAATAAATTTTGATTTTCCAAAAGTGCTTTTACCCAGAAAGATACCGAAGCGAAATGACTGTGTTGTTGGTGCCAACGATTAAAGAGAGGTTAACGGAGAAAAATAATGGCGTTTAAAGCTCATTATTTAAATAATTATCCCGGTAAAATATTATTCTGCCACTTCAATTTCTATGTGTACTGAATTCAGATTTATTAAAATAAGTTTTGTTAATATTTTCGTTGTGTTTAATTGCTAATGTTAATTGTTATGTTAATGTTAATATTATTAATGTTTTCAAATACTTGGCATTTTGACATTTTTGAGATATAGCAGATTCAGCATTACCAAGAACTGAATAGCAAGTCAAATAGGAAACCTGCCACTACAATTAGTTAAGAACAGCCTTCCACCAAGTCATTTGACTAGCTACGTTTTTGTCGTGACCATCCCTGGCATCAACACGGGAACTTTCCCTCGGTTCCCGTTATGGCTTTCGAACCAAGCAGTACAAATTATGGCCGGATATGTGTGTAATCACTGTTGGAGACAGAATAGAAAGTCAAATAAATCATCAATTAATCATCAATTAGTCATCAATTAATCATGGACAACTTTCCAATACGTCCATTGACTAACTACGTTTTTGCCGTGACCATCCCTGACATCAACGCGGGAAGTTTCCCTCGATTCCCGTTATGGTTTTTCGAACCAAGCGTTACAAATTATGGTCGGATATGTGTGTATTCACAGTTGAAGATTTAACGGTGTTAGTTAAATTACCTGCAACTTTGAAACTTTCACGGAAACCGAATTTTAGTTTTTGAAAAATGATGAGAATGCATGGTGGATATAATTACTGAAATGTCAGAACTGAGAGGAGACGTTCACACAAACATATAATTTATTTTCAAAAAGCAGACTAATAACTAGCAAAGCAATCACTGCAACGCGAAGCCTAAAGTACAACTGACTCATCATCATCAATAGCACGACAGCCCAGAGTGGGTCAAGGCTTTCCTTTGAAGAGATTTCCATGCATTCCTCTGGGTGACAATGGTCCTCTAATTACTAACCTTCAATACAGCAAAATTTTTTTCAACTGCGTCTATCCATCTGCATCTTACACCTCATCTTTGTCCATGTGGATTTTCCAAAACGAGCCTTTTTACACGGTTTAAATCATTTATTCTAAATAAATAAGCAGCCCAGTTTCATCTATTTTTTTCTTCTTTTTAATGCAGCTGGCAAACACAGAGAACTTGGTCTTGGATGCCTTAAGGCAATTGCTGCACAGACGTACTCATTTTGCATTACCCAGGGGGCGCGTGTAACTTGAAGATAAGCCACGGACGCGGAGTAACAATGCCCCAGCAACGCTCTACGATCCTATTAGACCGGGATCTACTTTTTAAAGTGGATTCCGAACCACTACAAACAACCATGGCATCACCGGGACTCGAACCCTGTGGTACCGAGCGCCAGAGCGCCAGCCACTCGGCCATTCAGGCCCCAGTTTCATCTATTTATCTTAATAAATTTTATAATGTCTGGGTCTTGATAGCATTTATAAATTTCTGCGTTATATCGACTTCTCCAACAATCACTTTCCTTTCTCAAGAATAGCCATTAAAATTTTCCGCTACCCAAATGGGCCTCATCAGATCTTGCCAAAGTCCAAGTTTCAGAAGCCATAGACCAAAATAAGGTCTAATAAGGGTTTTATATAACAAGAATATATAAGAAGTTTTCTGCTTATGAACTGTGATTTAAACAGATTTCTTAACCCAAAAAAGTCCTTATTTATAGACAAAATTTTATTTTTTAATTCCTTCTATTAACTCACACTCTTCCTATATATATCTTGTTCAAATTTTCAATCGTTCATAAAATACTTTTTATACATCCACTCAAGTTCAAATACATTTTTTTCAACTTGTAGTGGATGACACTTGATGTCAATACAGTTTTTTCAAATATTAATTCATTAATTAAATTTGAATAATTAATTTTAGTTTTTTTTTTTTTTTTTTAGGTTTAAGTTGCATGTATCTACCAATAGATGGCGCCAGGTAAACTTAAAAAAATGAATGAAAATTATTTATAAAGGACTTTCTTCAATATAATGAAAAAAAGTATGAATTGACTTTAAAATTTTTTTACATTACTTGTTTATTTCAGGTAAGATATTATTTTGAACAACTAACAAACAAGTAATTTTTAAAACATGAAGCATTCTACGTCACACATCTTGAGTAAAAATTATTTAAATATTTTTCTTTTTCTCTTTGCAAGCGATCCTCTGTACAGTTCTCGTGCGAATTCATGGTGGATCCAGCTTATTTAAACATTTCTTTTTTCTCTCCAGGTGCAGTCCGCTGTATAGTTCTTGTGGATAGTGGTTCTTATTCAGGCACTCTCAGTTAACGTGTAATCCACCAAAGTAGCTTTATTATTCTTTAAACTTTAATTTAAAAATGCAATCGCAACACAAAACAAAGGTTACAAATATTTAATTGCAGAAGAAAATGAACATTTTCGAAGAAGGAAATACAATATATTTTGATGCAGAGATAGTAATTAAATTTATAGAAAAAAATTTGAATATAAAGTTAAAAATTAATATTCAAATACGATTTTTTAAAATTATTTTACATATAGCTTTTGCAGAAAATTTTGCAAACTTTTAATACAATCATCATCCGAATTTAATACTCTTACTATCACACGACACCATTAACACAAAGCTAATCATTTAATTTTTCTAAATATATGCTTCACAAAAAGAAATAATTTGTATTCTTTATTTAGTATTTAATATAGCGGATATGCAATGTTGCTTTTTAAAACCTCCTTTTGAATTCTTACTGGCGAAGATTTAGGTGAAATTATGTAAAGAAAATTGGTTTAATTATTTTTAACAATAGAGGTCATAAAGTTGAATGTATTTTCCTAAAACCATACAACAAACGATTGCAATGCATTTCAGTTTAGAGAAGTGATCAGTTAGGGTTTGCAAGAGAGTTTTTACGTTTTTCACCATTTAAAAGCATTGCGGAAACCGAAATTGTTATAAGTACTTTCTTGCCAACCCAACATAACTTTCTTTTTTATCTTTTCCAGCCTTCGTCTGTCCTCTTCGTAGGAGTGGGCTTTCTTTTATGGACGCCTACTGCCACCTCTCCATTTCCGTTACGTAAGTAAATTATTACGAATTCTCGTAACAAAGTCATAAATAAATCCCATTAAAATCGTTTAGATTTTCAATCATTTAGTTCAGAGGTCAGCAAACTCTTTTGACCAATGACCCCTCCAAGTACTCCTTCGCATCTTATCGCCCCTCTAATTTTACTGTAACATAATTATAATAAGAAAAGACTTTTATGCGAGTTTTCACGTTATTTAATTTATAGTTAATATTCATTGTGTGAGTAATAATATAATATACATTATTACTTCAATTTGTACATCTGCTTTCACCAGGTAGCCTAGTTATCGATAGAAGACAATTTACACCCGCTGCCCCACTCGCCATCGAGTCCCCTTCTTTCTAGAAATAGTGACTACAATGAATGCAATCGAACCTGGGTCCTTCTGCACCCAATTGACCCCATTACCACTAGGCCAAGAGTCGATCTCATTATTTTATTGGATACGTTTTTGTTTTTGACATTTATTTTCTGTATTACAAATTTGATAAAAAGTATAAATGATGTAAATAATATAAAATTTAATCATCATCAGTGGTGCAACAGCCCTATGGTGGATTTCTAGACAGGGGATGTTTTCCTTTTAAGGGGTAGGGGTTGTCAGCACCACGCCCAACGCTGTACAGCCATATTAGACATAAACCACGGTTTTATTCCGAAGCACTACAAACATCCATAGCCCCTCCGGGACTCGAACCCGAAACTTGTGGCATCGAGCGCCAGCGCGATAGTCACTCAGTCATCAGGCCCCAAAATTTAATATAGTTAATTATATAAAATTTCAAATATCATCCGTGCAATGTTTTTTCCTATTCTTTATTGACCCCCCAATGTACCTGTTACGTCGAAACCCATGTCCCCCTGCTTAGGGAGGTCAACGCCCTATGTCCAGAAAAACATCCTGTCTGTGGGGGTGTCTGGCAGGGGGTGAGCTGACGGGAGAGAGAGAAAGAATGTAAGAAGGGAGTTGTACTTCTACGACCAGAGAGAACGGTCGTGTGGCAGGGCATCTTCGAGTGTGATGTCTGCATAAACTAAATAAGTTCAACTTCTGCAACCAACGAGAAAGGTTGTGTGTGGCAGTCATCTTCGAGCTTGATGGCTGCATAATAAAGGAGTTAATTTATACAATCCATTTGAATCTGTGTCATTCTTCGTGTCTGTGTCGAAGATTACTTGAGTTTATTGTGGTGACTGAGCTATCGAACATTTTGGTCCGTCGAGCCGGAGACGGATTAGTTCAGCATTGAGATAGAGTGATCCATTGGATTTCCACGAATCGTTGGCTGCATTCTACCATGAGTTCGGTAGGTGAAGTTCAATAATTTTAATGTGTTGGACATTTAGCTTGATTTAGTATATAATGTTGAATTAAAGTGTTTAGTTTGACAGGTTTTGTTAAGTTCTGCAGTGCATTGTTTGAGTGAATTTAAGTGAATAAACAATGTCTGTTTCTTTAAATCTAAAGAAGGATGAGCTAAAAGAGGTAGCGGAAGAGATGGGCTTAACCATTCCGGTCAATTCTAGAAAAATAGATTTGATCAACCTAATCAAATCCAGTCATGTCTATAGAAGCAGGATTGAAATAGTGCGCAATTTTGTGGATGATGTTTTAGAAGAAAGGAGGGAAAAGAAACGAGAAAGTGAAAGAAAATTAGAATTAGAGAAAAGAAAAATTCGAGTGCAACCAACGAGAAAGGTTGTGTGTGGCAGTCATCTTCGAGCTTGATGGCTGCATAATAAAGGAATTATTTTATACAGTCCATTCGAGTCTGAGTCATTCTTCGTGTCTGTGTCGAAGATTACTTGAGTTTAGTGTTGTGACTGAGCTATCGAACAGTACCCTTTTTAATCGACCCCTGATCCTTTACAGATCTTTAACAATGTTATATCAATCCCTGGTAATCGATATTTATCATTTTGACGATCATTGATTTACATATTCTTTTTGCAACAAAGCTATATATTTTACAATTACTTATTAATTAAACTGCCATATCGATACAACTCATAATTTGTTTTTTCTAACGAAGAAAGTATTACCATCATAAATATCTAGCCTATGAAATAATGCGAATTGGTCGACAATTCTATTGAGTGAACACTACTTTGATGTGTCACCATTTTTCTTATGGTTAGGATTGGTTTGGTTTGTCGCTCTACGTCAATTTTCTGCACACTTTGGGCTAATTACACCAGGACATACAGTTTAACGTGGCTTTCAAACCACTAACGGACATCCATGCCACCGACAAGATTCGAATCTGAAGCCTGTGGTACCAAAGACCAGGGCGCTAGCCAATTGGCCTTCAGGCCGCATCTTCCAGGTCTAACAGGAGGCTACAGTCTACCTTTTACATATCGCATGATAGAAAATCTTGAAAGCATATACCGACGAATAAATGCGAGATATTCTGTAACTACGTCCGCCGAATCTACTTGTTTCGAAAAGCTGAGACTGACTGCAATCCATGTTATCAACAGACATCAAACTCACACGTAGCATATATACCACTGTATCCAAAAAGTAAGACCAATTTTCAATTTAAAATTCCCGGGGCTTATGGAATTTCAATTATGGCACTGTCCTTAACATTTGTGGGAAATTGGACTTCAAACTATTCATTAGTATTTGAGTTACGCTTGGCTTTGTGAGACGCTAAAACTGATTCCGGCGATTTTTGAAATTTCTGAATTAATTGAGCAAAGAACTTGCATTTAATTTTGTTTGCGGAAATTTAATTTTAATTTTTGTTGCAGAAGGCATTCGGTGAGCATTCCTATATCGGAAAGAAATGTATAGAAGTGGTATAAACAGTTCAAAGAAGGCAGAGAAAGCGTTGAAGACGAAGTGCCCTCTGATCGACCATCAACCTCAACCGACAAAAAAAGGTGGCATAAATGCATTGTGTCCAGAAGGGATTACTTTGAAGGCGGTGAAATAAATTTGGAAGAATAAATAAAGAGTTTAAAAAATAATAATAATAATAATTGGTCTTACTTTTTGGGCACAATAGTATACCAAAAGAATAAGAATCATACATTCATAATAAAAAGCAATTTTCATAATTGATAAAGTAATATCTCTGCATAATATTTATTCAACAATACCCACGCAAAATTTCTATTTTTGCAGAATAGCCATGCCATCTTTCGCTTATCGTAAAATTTAAATTAATAACCTAAATTTTTATCTCTTAATTCTTAATTTAAATTCTACTCTTTTTCCGCATTTACATATGGTTCTTTTTTCTGTCGACCACAGCTAACCTTTTAAAACAATTAAACCTTTTTTATTTTTCTTATCATAGCTGTAATTCAGATAATTTTAGATGCTAATAAAAAAAAAAAAAAGTTTTATCTTACTTATCAAGAGACAAAATGGCATGACTACTAATGGAAATAATGAATAAAAAATGACCATGAATTCTTTTTTTTTTTTGCAAACTAGAATAAGACCAGAGTATCTATTATAAAAGAAATGGGTTTTTTTTAATTTGATATATGACCTTAAAAGTAAAAAGAAATCGCAAGGTCTAGTTTGTGACGTTCAAAGTCAACTCTAATGTTAACGACTCGCTTTATCTGCATTTGCATCTTCAGTTTTCTTTGTCTGTATTATCGATAAGATCTTGATGAAAAATAAAACAATTGTACTGCATTTTGGTTGAACGAATAACGAGACAATTTTAACAACTTCAAAAGTGAAAGTTTAATAAATTCGAAAGTGATAATAAAATAAGTTAAACAATGCCAGATTTTTTTACAGTTAAACTAAAAATACTAAAAGATTGCATGGCTAACTTTCAATTTGATAAGGTGCATAACATTCAGAAAGTCTGAGTAGGCAATATTCTGAAGCGGTATAGTGATAACGGGGTTTGATGGCCGAGTGTTGGACTCTCGATGCCACAGGTTTCGGGTTCGAGTCCTGGTGGTAAAATGGATGTTTCTAATGGTTCGGAATCAACTTTAAACAGTAGGTCCCGGTCTAATATGATTGTTGGGCGTAGGCTTGACAACGCTCTCCCTAAAGAAAAATCTCCTAGCTCGAGATCTGATAGTAGGCAAATGGCGTTGATCCACTATGGAACTGTTGCTCCAGTGAAGAAGGTCAGGTGATAACTTGAATAGCTAGTTTGCAAAGGCTCAATGTAAGCTGGTGGGAATCCATTGCAGTCACTACTGTCAGAAACAAGTAGACCTAATGGCGATTTTGATAACGTGCATAGGTGTTTTTATATTGACAGTAAGGCTGGGAGAGGGAGTTTCGTGGTTTTTCTCCCATATGACAAAGCAAATGTGGGCAACAAACTTTTAAAGGCCCTTCCAGAAGGCAATGGCCCTTTTTTTTTTTTGTAATTTAAATCATTACACAGATGTTGAAAATGCATGAATTATAAAATTCACATTATTACGTTAATATTTTATATCTCATTTGTGCACATTGAGAGTTCTATAAAAAAAAAAAACATACTTTGACAGGCAAAAATTAAAAACCCCGCACAGTGAAAAATATAAAAATATATTTGTGGCGACACTGACTGACGAAGGAAATAAAGATAAATTTTGTCAGCCTCATAAGGACGAAAAATTTTTTTTTACAGTTAACAAAAATCACATTAACGGATTATAGAGAAACCTCATAAATAAAACATCTTACCAAAAAAAAAAAAAAAAAAAAGAAATGCTGGGATTTAAAAACTTGTAAAATAATCTGCTTGAGCAATAAACATATTGTATTCTTTACGTTGTTTTTTTTTTTTTTAATCTTTATGCCACAAATAGCGTACTTAATGTAATTCGGAAATAATTCCCACTGGCTTATTTAGCATTTTTGCATTTGCATGTCAGATGGGAGAAAATCCAGAAAACTCCCACATATGCTATCGCAATTGTTCTCATTTTGAAATGAAGCGTACGTTTTAAAAATACAAACGGATTGGAACCGAAGCACATCTTGCGCGTTAATTGACCAAGTAACCACTGGGCAGCGTATCGGGCATGTTTTTCAATTCCTTCTATTAGCTCACACTCTCCATATATATATCTTGCTCAAATTTTCAATCGTTAATAAAATACTTTTTTTATTCATCCACTCAGGTTCAAGTACATTTTTTTTTTTGAACTTGTAGTGGATGACACCTGATGTTAATACAATTTTTCAAATATTAATTTCCTTCATTAAATTTAATTAATTAATTTTAGGTTTTTTTAGATTTAAGTTGTCTATATCTATCAATAGATGGCGCCAGATAAACTTAAAAAAAATGAATGAAAATTATTTAATATAGTGAAAAAAATAGAAGGAATTGACTTTTTTTTTTTTTTTTTATATATATTACTTGTTTGATTATTAATTTGGCTTGGATAGTCGAGCAGACAATTAAAATTCATATATATTCATAGTTCACCAAAAGTCAATATATTATATAAAAGAGGACATTCTATTTTGAAAACTATTCATTCTATTTTCATTTAAAATTTAAAATGTTATCATTTATTTATCATAATTGTTTCATACATTTTTTTATATAATTTTTTAACAAATTAAAAAAAAAAAAAAAAAAAAATTCTACAAAATTTTTAAAAATTCAAAATGACAAATAAAAACAAACGAAAGCACATCAGAGTAAATTAATAAAACTCCCCCACCATCAGCGGGCTGGTCATATGATAAATAAATCGTATATGAAGCCTACCAATATAAAAAAAAAAAAAAAAATAATAATAATTTAAAAGAAAAAAGAATTCATTGGGCTCGGCCGGGATTTGAACCGGGACCTCTCGCACCCAAAGCGAGAATCATACCCCTAGACCACCGAGCCACATGTTTACTTAGCGTTGGTTAAATTTTGAAAGTCGGGTTGCTTCTATCTTCTGCTAAATTTAAAGTATATGTTCTTATTTATTTATTTATTTTTATTTCAAACTTTTAAGCAAATTGTTTTTTCAATATTCGGCATAAAATATATTAAAGACATGTTTTGATATTTTTTTTTTTAATGATCAATTAAAAATTTTTGTAGATTATTAGTTAAAAAGTTATTATTAGTTAAAAATATTTAACATGTTAAAAAATTTTTTTTTTAATTATATTCTAATTTTTTAAGCATTACATTATGTTTTTAATTATTTTCAAAATTTTATTTCTTTATTTAATGCTGGAATTTTAAATATTTATTGGAAAAAGCTTCTCAATTCGTTAAAACATGTCTTCTAAAATTACATTCAGATTTTATTTAGTATTACAAGTTTTTTTTTTTTTTTTTTCACAAACACATTTTTCAAAATAATAATAATAATAATAATAAATAAATAAAATTAATTAATTAATTATTTTTTTCAATCTTTAAAAAACGAACGAAAAGTATCTAACTTTTAAAATGCATTTAGCTTTTATTAACTTTTAAATGCATTAAATGCTTAATTTTATTGGTTTATTTTTAATTTACAAACAAAATGAAATATTCCATTATTTTATTTTCAAAACTTATTGTTTTCAAAATTTATTTTATAATAAACTAATAATCTTTTATTCTAAATTAAATTTATAAAAATAAATATTTCAAATATTTTATAAAATATTCAATGATTTTTTAATTAATTATTAAATTTTACTTTTCAATAAACAAATTATTTATTTTATAATAAATTTGAATGCCCATTTTTTAAAAGTAAATGCCGCTATTTGTAATGCTATCATTGATAATATAAATATTTTTCTGATTTAATCACAAATAATCATCTTATGCACGAGGCTTACAAAAGTAAGCAATATCCACAAAATCATTAGACGCACAATATAAACAATGCATGTAAAAATTAGATGTATTTTAAAAAAGTAAGCATTGAATAAAAATAAATATTTCAAATATTTTCAAAAGTATTCAATAATTTTTGAATTATATAATTTTATTTTACAATGAATAAATAATTTATTTTATAATAAATTGGAATGTCGCTTTTTTAAAACTAAATGCCGCTATTTGAATTGATATCATTGATAAAATAAATATGATTTTATTTAATCACAAATAGTCATCTCAAACACGAGGGTTACAAAAGTAAGCAATATCCACAAAACCAACAAATAATAGAAACAATGCTTGTAAAAAATACATGTATTGAAAAATAATAATAATTATAAACAAATAACTAAAAAGAAAATACACATTCTTTTTTTTTTCAAGTTCAGTAATAAATTATTATTATTTTTGAAAACCATTATTATCACTTTTTTTTTCTAAAATTATATTTGATTCCTTTTTATTATCATTATTTTCATATCAAATTTTTAAAAAACAATTTATTCCAAGAATAATTTTATGTTCAAAAAAATATATATATAATTACATATCTTGATTTACTTGAGTGAGAAATAAAAATTCATTTATATTTTCCGATAAAAAGAATCATAATGTTCCCAGTAATATAATAAAAAAAATAGTATCATCATTTTCTTTGCACTTTTATGGTCTCCCATTTAGATCGCGCAAGTATAAACCGACAAACTTTTGTCAATAGTGATAAACATATGGTGCGGTTTCCTGGGGGGCCTTTTTTAAGGCAGACACACGTACAATGAGCCTTTCATACGATCTGATTCACCGTGGTCCCAGTCAATCTTCTATTAAACAACAATAAAATGTTTTGGATAATTAACTCTTAACCTATTCTAAGATATCAATATCAAATGTATACGTTTAACTGTATTAAATTAAAAAATTTCATTAATTTTTATTAAAGAATAATTTAATAAAAAAATCCTATTTACAAACATAATGTAATGTAATTCGCTGATGCCAACACAAATATTTTATTCTGGGAAATAAATGCAATGCAATGCTTTCATGGAATATGATTCACCACGGTTCGAGCCCAATCTTCTATTAAACAACAATAAAATGTTTTGAATAATTCAAAAATATTAACTATTAAACCTATTTTAAGACATCAACGCCAAATTCCTACGTTTAATTTTATTAAATTAAAATGTTTCATTAAAAAGAACTGTTAAAGAATAATTTAATTTAAAAATCCTATTTACAGAGTGTAAATACAAAAATCGCAGATGTCATCACATATATTTTATTCTGCAAAATAAATCTTTTTTTTTTTTAATTATAAATTAAAATTCATTTCTTAAAAAAAATGTAACTAATAAAATCTTTCAAAATATCATAAGAATTATTTTAAAAAATAAACTTGCTTAGCTTGAAAAAAAAAAGAAAAGAAAAATAAAACTATATGACCTAAATGTATGAAATCATTTACCACAATTTACCACTAATATTTAGCAACCGTATATGTGAATATTATTTGCATCTAATTTCTTTTAATTCACTGAATTTTGTCACAGAAATATTTAATGATAAAGTATTTTTATTCAAATGATCTATTCGTAAAAAGTTTTACTTTTATCACTGCATTTTGTTACATTTCGAATAAATTAAATATTTACATTCTATAAAAGATTACCTTATTACAGAAAGTGTCATTTGCATATATTTTATCGAATTAAAATAAAAACCTTTATGTATAAACAAATAAATATGAATAGATAAAAGAAAAGTTCAGCAAGATTATTTAAAATAAATATAATATTGAATATTTATTATATCCCTAAAAACGTTCCGGAATGCATCAGACAAAAATATTTACAATCGCAAAAAAGAATTCTAATATATATCTATATACATATAAGGAATGAAGGATTAAAAAACAAGAAGATAAAAACTTTCTGAAGATTAAAAACAATTTTACAAGACATAACATTTAAACCGGAGAAAAAAATTTTATTGCAAGTGATTATCTAATCCAATAAACAAAATGTTTCAAATATTCGAGGTATAAAAAGGAATATTATCATTATTATACATACGCAGAAATACAAAACATTTACATTTATAATTAAAGCAAAGTAATGATTATTTAACAAAATATTTATGAACTTTACGAATAATAAATAATAATTCTATCGAGAATTAAAATTGTATTCCTTTTTTAAGACACATCTTTAAAAATACATTTAATAAAAATATTAATTAAAAATATTGTTTTAAAAATAAAAGGATGAACGATATCCGATTTAAAAATAATTAACTATTAAATTTATTTAAAATAATTTCCATATGAGATAAAAGTAGTAATAAATGGTAATATTTTTCTTAACGAAATCGGACACTAAGTAATTAGAAAAAGTAAAAAAAAATTTTATACAAAATTAAAATTTCTTAAAATAAAATTGAAAAATTTAATTACAAAAAAAAAAAAATCACACACACATCAAAATATTTTTTAAGCTAAATTTAAAAAAAAACGAAGTAACACATTTATTGTTTTTCAACTATTTATCACACAAAATTCCATTTAGTCATATAAAATATTTTTTCTATTATAAAAGAAAAAAGTCGTTATAATAATACATATTTTTATAAAATATATATATATTATTTCAATTGATATTATTATTATTACGTTTTAAACATAATAACTTTTTGTATGTACTAACATTACTAACATGGTAAATGAATATTATATTATTAATAATAATTATTACTATTAATTATTATTGTTCATACTTATTATTTTCATATACTAACAAGCTAAATGAAAAAAATTATATTTAGTTAAATCCTTTTAATGTAGAATTCACGGTACCATATTGGACAATATTTACAATATGGCAAGAAACTGGCATATTTAATTATTTTTTTAATCTCTTTTAAATAACTGAAATAAATAAAAAAACAGTTTCACAAAACAAGCAAACAATTTTAAATAAATTCTGTGAATTTCTACGATGTATATCTGTGAATATAAACGTTGCTTAGATCACTATATTTAAGTCTCTGCACCACCGATAATTTTTTCGATCGCCCCTATTTCTCATACCCTTTAGAAATGGTTTATGAACTACGCAGTTGTTATATTTTTTTCTTCAGAAGAAAGAACGCTATAAAACAAAACCATATCAGTTTCAAGAACTATTCGAAAATCTACGGAAAACTAACATGAATATAAACTGTTTTGGTGGGGAAAACGTTGCTATGCGATAAAATATTTACCTTTCGAACAGCATCTTCGTGTTTACGATACCATGACAGAAGTCTATAGCTGCATTTGCCAGATTAGACGTCAGAAACGTAGCGCCATCTATAGTTTTGATATCGAAATATTCTTCGCGTGATATTGATTATTTCCCTAAGGTATTTCTAGCGCTTTAAATAGTTCAATTTTCTGTTACAAAAAATAATTTATAGGAAATAAATTTAATTTATTATTTTTAATTATTTAAATATTTAATTATAAATAGTTTAATTATTTAGCTAGTTTAAATACAAAAGAAATATTTATAATGATTTGAAAATTATATTTTGTAAAAAATAGTTTAGCGGTTTTATAAAGTAATATTTTTTTTTTTATTTTCAATAATGTCATGGCAGGTAATATTTTCTAAATTTTGAGATTTATTTTGGAATAAAAGTAAATCGTAATATTCAAAAAGAAAATGAAAGAGGAAATACTTTTGCAATATTAGTATATACAATTATGCTGAAATAAATCTCAAAATAAAAAAAATAATAAATAAATAAAATTGGCGAATAACAATTCTAAATTTGTTTAAAAAAATTCTGTTTAAGATAGAATAATATTATTTAAAATAATAATATTATAGCTTATTATTTCAAATACTCTATAATTTATGGAATTTTGTTAATTTTTAATTTTTATTTTGTGTGTATGTGATGTTGTCCTGCCTAGAGGTCCATTGCGTCACCATAAAAGTAAAAGCTATAAAATAAAATAAATAAGAGTATATTTATTTAAAACAGATTAAAACAAAAACATTCATTTAAAGTAAACGCTAATTTTCACGTAATTTTATTTGAATTGCTATAATCAGCGATTTCCCAATATCAAGTCACATGCTCTGTAGTTTATTTTGAATTGTCTAGCTTTCAATATATAAAAAATTTTTGTTTCAATATCCTCAAAATAGTGTCTATGAATTAGTTTATGTTTATAAAAGTTAATGTAACTATCACTTAGCAGACTTCTCTGTCTGAATTTGATAGTGCTCCTTATAGTATTTGAACAATTGCTTCTTCATAAAGTTCTAGAATTATTAAATTTTTTTAATATTCCTGTCATTATACATTTTAATAATTCTTGTGGAGATACTGCACTTTAGGGTTCCAATTTCGCCCAGTCTATTTTTCACTTCAAATAGAATCTCTAAAATCGCATAATTTTTGTAACCACAGCGGCATATTTTGTTTGTTTAAGACAATACTTGGCGAAAATCGCGAGGGAAAAAATTGCCAAATAAACAATAGGAACCCTAAAATGCAGAATTCACGTTCTTGTAGCTTTCACCAATTGCTTCATAAAACTATTTATAGTAGATAATAATATTATAGTAAACTAATAATTTATTTACATTGTACTATTTTATTTCTACTACTGTTTGCATGATATCCCGATATAGTCATAATTAGAAGAAAAATTAAAATTTGAGGGAGCTAACACACTAAACTAAATATAATTAATGCCCGACTAGCAGTTCAATGGTAACGTAAGCAACTATTGCAGGCTTGCTGAAGTGATGCTTATGATGTCAGTTG
The DNA here is from genome assembly GCA_021605095.1 of Caerostris extrusa. Lineage (NCBI taxonomy): Eukaryota > Metazoa > Arthropoda > Arachnida > Araneae > Araneidae > Caerostris > Caerostris extrusa. The sequence continues at coordinate 130,558 of BPLR01021446.1, forward strand.
ATGTCACTACTTTCAGAAAGGAAGAGACTCGATGCCGATTGTAATAACATGTGTTACTTTTCCTACCACGATATCCAAGCTACTTAATAAAAGTTTCTATGTTGTTTTCGCTACATTATTCTACATTCCCTCTAAATTCACATTATCTCAAAAAGTTCTCCGTGAATGTAGCATACATACTAGAAATCAGATGCTCACCGAAATTCAACTTAAAAAGGGTGAAAAAATTAATATAAATTATATTTAGGTGATAAACAAGACATGAGGACAGTTTAGAAATAAGAGAGGTTTTTTGTTATGTTACAAGTATTAATTAATCCGACTTGATTCAATATTTCTACAAAATAAAAAAAACCAATGTTCTCAAATTTGAGCATATCATTATGAATATTATTAACTCTACCAACAAAAATTAAAAATTAAAAAACTTACAAAACTTAAACTTTACTTTCGCATGTCACGAGAACGGGTTGATAAACCCGTCAGTGATAACTATGGAAAAAGGACATACGCAATGCACTTAATGCTGAAGATAAAATATCTAAATGTAGTTCCGTAAAAATTTGGAAAGTATTGCGAATTTATGATTCAAAAATTGTAACTTTTATCGCTGATATCTTTCATAAAAGAATTAAAATGCATATGAAACCCCACATTTTTTTTTTTTTTTTAAAGGTAAGAAGTACCAAACTAAGTGTCTATAAAGACTCTACAAATTTGTCTGGATCTATTGATAAACAAACTTTGCAAAGAAAAAGGTACACATTCAAATTTGGAATAATAATTTTTCAGCATTTTTGCATAAAAGATGCATATATTATTAATCTGAAATAAATCGCAGAGAGACGCGAAGTGCGGTTAAGATGTTTCGTTATGTTCCGCGTTGCTATGGCAACGAAAGCTGTATAAAATTTACAGCTGATTTCTTCACTTCATTTCATAGAGTCACAGTACAAGTATAAAACAAAATCGTCGAAAATTGATTGGAAAAAAAATTGTTTGGTCATTGTTTCAGAATGTTTATTCTTTTGCAAACATTGGCATTAATTATTGAAGAATCGATTGATATAAGAGTTTAGTGCTTCATGAATAAACCATAGAATATAAAAAGAAGTTTTTAAAAATTCCATTGAATTATTAAGAGACATGAATTTTTCTTTAGAATTAAAATATTTAAAAAAAAAAAAATCTAATATATCAAAAAAATCCTCAACAAATTTCTGTGCTCCATTGTGGTAGAGCGATTATATTTCAGCAATATTTAACGAGCAGCTAAATTTAGAGACCCAACAAAAAATTACTTCAACAACAAATAAGAAATTCAGATTAAATTATTAAAAATCGCGCAAAAGTATAAAATAAGTATCCCACAAAATCTAATTGAATTCTGTATATCGCCCCGCTCGGAGCCCAGTGGCAACCTACACAACTAACGTTTAGGAAGGTTTAGGCTCCAATCCGCTGACGACGTACGTTACAGATATTGTCTTCAGAAAAGAGGCAATTCGATGGTAATTGTGACAAGGTGTGTCACAATTATCATCGAATTCGCATCGTCTCGCTTTCATCATCGTCTCGCATCGATTGTCAGGCTGTTTGGTTGGGACTTTTCCGAATTTTCTACCATACGCAATGATGGAAGTTACCTAAGGCACGACATGTAAATATAGGGAATTACCTTTAAGAATGCTGCAGGAAGTTAATGTCCGCCAGTGAGCTATTCTTGGCATATAGAAGTGGAACTCGAAGTGTACAGTTGTTCAACAATATATCTGTCTATGGATATATATATATATATAAATAGTTCGATAGTATATAGATAAATCGACATAGATCAGAGCTGGCCAACCAGCGGCCTATATTGTACTTTTTTCCGGCCCGTGAGATTTATCACACTTTTACAAAATATATTCATTTATACTGGGCTAAAGTAGTGAAAACCAATGTATTAAAAAAATACATTTGTGCATTCATACGTTTAAAAACTGACTGTTGAAATTATGAGAAAAAATTTACTTTTAATTTAAAATATTATTCCTGCGAATATATGATAGATATAGGAGTAGCCTATTTTATTTATGAGTTCGCAGAATAATTAAATTATGTTCTGCGAACTCATGATGCACGCGCATCGATTTGCAAAAAGCTAAATGAAAGAATGGAGAAACAAATGTCGCACTAGGAAAGTAAATATTTTTTACTGATTTCATTTTTTATTTCATTTCTATTATATATTTATATATTTTCGTTTCTATTTATATATTATATATTTCATTGTGTTATATATTTCTTTATAATGTGAGTTTAGTAGTATTATAGTATCTATGTTTACATGTAAATATATAGTAAACACAATAATAATAACTCATTATATTTCAATTTTTCACACCAAAAAAAATGTCTATAGTGGGCCTAAATCTAATATGGGGATATATAATTTTATGTGCGACCCACGGAATTATGATGCATTTCCAAAGTGGCCTGCAAGATCATTTGGGTTGGCCACCCCTGAGTTATATAGATATATATGTTTGCAATTTTCTTTTAAAAATATGATTATTGTTATTTTGTATTGTGTTAAATCTTTTCTTCGACTCAATTTCAATTGGCATAAATGGGAATTTGTAAAACATCATAAAAACCTAAGAAAGTAGGTTAACGGTAAAAGTAGATTTCAGATACACACAACTTAGCCACTCCTTTGCTAAGTTGATTTCAGAAAGTATTTCCCACCCCTAAAAAATCTTCCTGTCATCGCCCATCGGTGGGCTGTTTTTCTGGTATACATAAGTGGAATATGAGGCCAACCGATGATCAACAACAGGAAAACCTATCTGTATTTTGAATTGGGCACAGAAAAATCAAAGAAAAGCAAATAAATTGATCTTCAGCGCTTTTCGACTGAAATATACAAATGTTCAAATTAGTATTAAACAATGCATTTTTTTCATAATATTGTTCTGCTATGAAGTTGTTGATGCCAGAAAATGTTGAGAATTTTGTTCTTGTGTTTGATGATTTGAAATTATGGAAAACTACATAATATACAAACAAAAATGAATAAATAATTGATGATTTCACATATTTTAATGAAGTTTATGAGTGTTATGAATGAAGTTTATGAATGTAATAAAATAATAGGGTTGAACTAAGTTGTTAGCTAAAAAATTGCTCAGATGATATTGAGAATTTAGATAACAAAAAGATATTTTCTACCATTGAAAATCTTATTTTTCATTCCAAACAATTTTGTTTTTACCTAGTAGTCATTTCAATTATTAATATTATTACATGATCCTTTATTAACGATTTTATTGTAATTGATTTAATTTTATCAAAAAGTATCGCCTAAAGACTAACACTGTATACAAAAGCTTATTTAATTATCAATTGAAATGATAAAATAGAAGTTCCCCTGAAGAAATAATTAATAAATCATGCTCTTACTTAATAAATCAAAATTATTCCCAAATGTGCCCGACTCGTGGCTCGTCAATGCTCGCCGCGTGGAATACTTGAGGTACTTGTTGTAGACATTGTTTTAAAAAACGAGGATACTGCATGATGGTTCGGAATTCACTTTAAACCGTAGGTCCCGGTCTACATGAGCGTTGCGGAGGTATTGTTACTCCACGTCCGTAGCTTATCTTCAAGCACCTCCTGTGTAGTGCTAAGTGAGTCACGTCGGTGCAGCGCTTGCCTTCAGGCATCAAAGACAATTGTCTAAGTGTTTGCCAGATGCATTAGAACTATATATATATATACTTGAAATCAAGATAGAAAACTGATGTTTGTTTTATAACATTTTTCGGCATATTGAAAAACATGTTTGGTAAAAATTCTTCACTTTATCGATAAAATATTCCGTTATGTCTAGAACTGATTCGTCTTTTTCAATAAAAAAAAAGTTTCTTCAAATCGATATTTAGTGTATTGAAGGATAAAATCATTCAAAATAAGATTAACTTCTGTAGCTGAAATGTGTTCACATTCAATGTTTTAAAGCGCTTTGTAAGAAATTGAAGCTTAATTATGTACAAAAGACGTTAATATCTCAGATTTTTCGTTATTGAAAAACGATTCTAGGATTTTAGAACATTTATCTATGCATAAGAAGTATGAATAGAGAGGCTCAAATAATTGTAGAATACGCTCTATAGCAGAGCAAGCTATTTAACTTTTGAATAGCCTAAAAGTTTTTTTTGTAAGTATTCAATATTACCAAAATGTAAAAAAATGGTGACAAATGAATTATACAACATGGTTTTATACACAAAATGGTACTACACAAAATGGTTTTATAGAAAAACTAAAATACAAATTAATTGTAGTTTGCAGTGTGCAGGTTGGGCAACCACAATGTAACTGGGTCGTTTAGTTGAAATAGTTTAGGCACAGGTTGGAAAACTCACAGCTTTATTGATACACACATAAACACCACACACATACAGTTAGGCACATACAATATTTTAACACATTTAAAAATATATAATTATAGATTCTTGGAAGGATTCCCCATCTAAGCCGAAATTCAGATACTCGGCAACGCTGGGTAAGTTAAATATATTTCCTGAAGGGATGAGAGACTATAAACTAAACGTTTCTCAGTAGAAGCTCAAGCTGCGCTGTACTTCCTTTCGGGTAAGATTCTCGAGACCTACGTACAAGTTAACTTACATAGTTACAAGTTATCATTGCTTCTACATCAAGTAACATGGCACATAAAGCAGGGTTAATTTCATATAACAAAGTATGTACATTACGGGTCTGAATGGCTAGTGCTCTGGCGCTCGGTGCCACGGGTTTAGGGTTCGAGTCCCGGCGGTGCCATGGGTGTTTGTAGTGGTTCGAAATCCACTTTAAACCGTAGGTCCCGGTATAATAGGATCGTAGAGCGTTGCGAGGGTAGTGATACTCCGCGTCCGTAGCTTATCTTCAAGCTACATGCACTTCCTGGGCAGTGCTAAGTGAGTAACGTCGGCACAGCGCTTCCCTTAAGGCATCAAAGACAAGTGTCTAAGCATTTGCCAGCTGTATTAGAACAAAAAAGAAGTATGTGCATTACAGATTATTCTTTTGGAAAAAATCTTGTAATTTTACATGTCCATTATTTACTTCTTTCCGTCTTCGCCCATCAAAATTTGTATTTGTATTATCAGCTGTTAGTGCAACAACTTTGGATTTCAAATTGTTTCCTTTTACTGCATTTTCGAAGTGTTCTGTAAGTATTTTGTCTCCTTGATTTTAAAATACTGATTTAATAAATAGCCTCGCATTTTGTTCTGGCTCATAAAACTTTAAACTTTTTCAATAATTTAATTGTACAATTGAATGTAAATTAGTACGAAATACAAATAATCTCACCATTGCAACTAACTGTTTTTCATCTTCAGAATAATTTGAAGTTTTAAAATCATTGTAACTGGAAGATGATGCATTTAATGTTTAATTAGATACATCAGCATGTTGATGTTTTTTTTTTTTTAATCTTATGTTCATTATGTAATGATTTCTTATTTTGGCGATCAAGTGCTCCGTAATAGCTTCTCTTCCCCATCTGCAATACAATATTCTCCGCAGTAAATATTGCAGAAAACAATGGTATCTTTCTTTAATATGAGAAATAGTTTTTTTCAATGTATCGTTTAAATGTAATTTCTTCTTTTTTTTTTTTTTTGGTTTCCCTATCTCTAAATAAAAATTGAAATTAAAAATAAAACATAGAGCGACATGAACCGTAAGGATCTACCATGTATTCCCACGAGAACTATATAGGAGATATCATGTATAGAAATACTTAAAAAACTGGATCCACCATGAATTCGCACGAGAAAAATGTTTAACAAAACGAAAAACGTTTAAATAAAAGAAAAATGTTTAAATAAATTTTACTCGAGATGCGTGGGAACTTTGGAATGTTCTATCACCTTAAAAATTACAAGTTGGTTAGTTGTAGTTCAGGATTTGCGTTGTAGTGATTGTCTATGAGTGTTTATGTCCGTGTCGCATTTTAATAAAGGCCTATCCAGATGAGAACGAATAAGGAGCGAGCTGCTTTCATTCCTGCACAATGGATCACCGTGGTCTACTGTACAGTGCTCATGCTTCTCATAATCGTGTATGGTCGCCCTGTACCGCGCCTTGACGTATCGTCATGTTATATACGAATACGTCATATCTTACACAACGGATCGGATCGGCATCGAACGATCACGATTAGTTGCGATTTACAGATTATCTTCGAAGGAGGATATGTAGGGATAATTTTCGCGAGAAGAGGCAACTTACAAAAGGACTGCTTCCTTATAAAGGACGATTGATCACCTGAAAAATAATTAAACTAACTTTATTATATTACTTAAATTGGCTTTAGTAATTTTGTTAAAAGGTTATCTTGTTATTAAAAGGTATTGTTATATATATATATATATATATATATATACCTTATAATGGGATATTCATGATCACCAGTGGCGCAACAGCCCCATGGTGGGCCAAAGGGGATAAGGGGTTTTTAATTTTAAGGGATAATAATTAATAATTTTTCCGCAATTAAAATTATTCATGACCAAATTCAGCCAAATTTTTCACGAAGGAAAAAACCATCCGAATATAATTCTGGTGATAAAAAAAAAAAAAAAAAGATTAAAGAACAAAAAAGAATAATTTTTCTACTAAATATTCGATGATTGGAAGATTTCAGCAAAATTTTTAAACTAAAATCTTACAAATTTATTTTCTGATAATTTTGAAAAAATCAGTGCAACTATTAATCGATAGATGGCAGTAGTAATGCAACCACATGCTCTTTGGTGTCTCAGTTTTGCTATGCCCTACGGCAAATATTTTACTATTGTAATATTAAACACATAACCATTCAAAATGTTTGCAGTTCGGATTATTTTTCGAAAATTATTTTTTAATAATAAATTTTTAAATCAAAAGCTTATATTGAAGATGCAAGCTTGAAAGGTTTTTTTTTTTTTTTTTTTAGGAAGAAAAATGTTTCTTAAAGTTTCAATTTTAGACAAGAAAATTTCATTATCAAAAATTTTAAAACGAATTTTGATTAAAATAGGTTTAACGACAAGCATTGTATGGTTGTAAATGTATTAACTCATTTTATTTTATTAAATATTCATAAATAGGAAAGCCCAAAAATTCATAAAAATTAAAAATATTACATAGAAATTTACTTACAGGTTATTTTATAAAAATTAGTTCATTTGTTAATAGATAGATGGCAATAGTAGTAATTTCTGAAACTCTCAGAAGGTCGAAATTTATTTCTAACTAGCACATAAAGGGTGCCCAAAAATTCACTGAAGAAATAATTTTATTTTTAATAATTTTTTTAAAAATTGCGTCCCTCGAAAACTATTTAGTTTGCAAAAAGTATACAACGAATCATAATTCAGCTAAGACGATCAAATTAGGCTCTTTCACAGTATAAATATCAGGCTAATTTTAATGAATTTTGCTTAAATTATGGGCACCCTTTATAACTCGCTGTTGCACGATTTCTGTAAATTAAACTTATTAACTCTTTTATATCAAAGAGATAAGTTAGTAAGTTTTACACCAAAGATCAGAAGTTCTTTTGTTTTATGGGCCTCTTTTACACATAAAAGTCATGGAATCTCTTATCACAATTATATTAAATGCGTAAAATAAAATAAAATAATTCAATTATAATAAAGACCACTAAAAATTTCATTTGGCAACATTAAATAACAATAAAATTCATAAATCACATAATAATTGAAATTATTTACTAAAGGTTTGACAAGTTGAATATTAAACAATGTCTTTTGACGCAAATTAAATTAAAGTAAGTAATTTAATTTGCATGAAATTGTTATAAAACAATCGATTATTTCTATTACTAATCACTATAACTATAATTTAGAGCATAAATTTTCCTATGCCAGATTAAATTAGAGAATAATTATAATTAAACTATGAAAAGATATCATTCAAACTCATGGACCTTTTGAAACAAATCAACGGGTTCTGGTTTGATTGGATAATTTTCTGTTCTTAGACGGCATTGCAAATTTCACAATAAAATCCACTGTGAAGTTCACCAAACCATTGTCCCCTGAAACGATTTCTTTCTCCTCTCCTAAGCTCACCTCTATGGCTATCATATTTTGAACATCCTGGAGATGAAAGCATGCGAATTCCGTGAATTGATCTACGGTAGCTTAAAGGAATTGGTAATATACTTCGGACTGTAACAGTGGCAATAATGGATTGTCGTCCATTTTATTGCGCTTTATCCTTATGTCTCATATGTACGATATAAGGAAGTTGATAGATTATATTGTCATTATATTAAATTGTTATGTTACTAGACATGACAGATTAATATTTTATTATGGGTTATATTTTAATAATATCTGTATAAAACAAATAAAATTCATATTAAATTATTATTATTTACATGATACATAAAACAAATCAGCCATCAGACAAAATTAATTTAATGTAGATTTAATATTTAAAATTAAAAATCTGAAATCCGTTCACGAATTTCAATTTATGTATGAACACGCTTTGCTGCATGAATACATATGGGAGTCTACCAGTGTTTCAATAACAAAAAAATTTATGAAGCAATTGGTTCGAATATTTCCAGATCTATCAGATTCAATAGCTAAGGGAATATATCAATGTTCGATAAATCTAAGATTTTATCAATAAGTATTTGTTCAAATACTACAAGGAGCACTACCAAATTCAGACAGAGAAATCTGTTAAGTGATGGCTGAACTAATTTCTATAAGCAGAAACTCATTCTCAGACACCATTTTGAGGATATTGAAATAATAATCTGTTTGCATTTTGAAAGCCAAACAATTCAAAATGAACTAAAGAGCCCGTGACTGGATATAGGTCCATAGTTATACTGCACATTTATTATTTTATTCATTTCTTACTATTAGTTCACACTCCCCCTTTATATATTTATATATCTTGTTCAAATTTTCAATCGTTAATAAAATACTTTTATTCGTCCACCAAGTTCAAATACATTTTTTGAACTTGTAGTCGATGACACTGGATGTTAATACGGTTTTTTCAAATATTAAATTCATTAAATTTAATTAATTAATTTTATTTTTTTTTAGATTTAAGTTGCATATATCTACCAATAGATGGGGCCAGATGTAAGAGGAAAATTTCAACTTTATTTATAAAGAACTTTCTGTAATATAGTGAAAAAAAAAGTAGGAATTGACTTAAAAAATTTTTTTTTCTATATTACTTGTTTTTTATTGAGCATTATTTTATATTTCATCCACGATGAGCCATATGTACCACTTATGTATACCGTAAATAGTCCACCGATGGTAGATGCGGGGATGACAGTGCCTTGAGAAAGGACATTTTAGGGGCAACTGCACAGCATTTTAATGAATTTGGCTACCTTAAATTGTTAATTACTTTTTAAAATTCAACTTACATATCATATAACGATTGCTTTATGTACATTATCTGCATACATTACATATTTTAGAAATATATATATCAGGATGTATTAAGATTTACTTAAGAAGTTATTATTTTATCATTTTTAATAAAATAATTTTTTTATTACTATTGCGAGTATTTTTGGATTGATAAATTTGTTAGTTGATAAAACAAGCTTAATTTTTTTCTTTTTAATTAGTTGCACTTTATCCCTTTTTATGCAGACAAAAAAAAAATTTAGAAAGGGAAATGGAAAATTGTAAAATAATAAAAAAAATTTATTAGAACTGGAAATTATTTTTAAAATAAAAAAATAATAATCCTAATTAATAATAATAATTAATATAAAAAAATAATAATTAATTATAAATAATAATATTTCTAATTAATAATAATAATTTTGTTGTCATGTCTAATGGAAGGAGGATGCAGCTTCTGTTCTGATGGAGCACCCGTAGGTAGAAGTCTGACTTTGGCTCCGTGACGCTCTTACAGTCATAGGAGACCGGGACCTACGGCTTAAAGTGGATTCCGAACCACTACAAACACCCATAGCACTGCTGGTACTGGAACCCGAAACCTGTGGCACCGAGCGTCAGAGCGCTAGACTCGGCCATTCAAGCCCACAATAATAAAAATTAATAAAAAAAAAAATAATAATTCTCTTCTATAATATATTTTCCTTCTAAAAAAATTTTTTTTTTTTTTTTTTTTTTTTTTTTTGTAATTCTTTTTATTAGACTAGTACGAATTCATTAAAAAGAAATTATTAAAAAAAAAAAAACTAAATAAAATAATAAATAAATAATAAAAAATAATAAATAAATTGCAATTTTCAAACAGCTATTTCACAAAGTGAAACAAAGAGTAAGACACAAAAAGAGAAAATCCTGGAAGGAGGGTAAAATGCATGTAAAAAAAATTCTTTGGAGGTGCGGGGATCGAACCCCGGGCCTTTCACATGCAAAGCGAACGCTCTACCACTGAGCTACACCCCAGACAACAGCAATTGGCAACGACACAATAAGTAACTTTTACTGTCTATAAAATGGGTCATGAAAAAAAGTGACCTTCATTAGTTTGCACTTTGTATACATGACTTGCACGAGCAAAGAGATGGATACAAGATATAAAGAGTGACGTTTTCAGCTTTTGAATGTAAACTTGCTTATTCTAGTTAGTAAAATTGCATTAGTTCTACATTTTCCTCAAAGGTTTTCTAAAATGTGGAGCCGGATCCTCAGGAAAGATATGAATGAATTGATAAGGGAATATCTACAACATGTATCATACAGATAAAAATTGGTGTTCCAATTAATAATTTCTAAATAACAGAAAATTAATTATCAAATTTTTGACTATTTGTTTTATTTTAATTAAAAGCATATTTAAAGGGTGTTCCAAAATTCACGCAAGAAGTGATTTTGTTGTTAATAAATTTTTAAATATTGTGTCCCTCGTAATTTCCGAAAAAGTATACCTCCAATCTACCCCCAGTATAAAATAATAAATCATATAAAAAAAAATAATATAAATAAATAAGTATAAAAATAATAATCCCATCTAAAGTATACCCCAATCAGCTAAGAGGATCAAATAAGGTACTTTGATGGTATAAAAATATTGAAATATCAGCCTGTTTAATGAATTTTGCGTGAATTTTGGTACACAATGCATACAAAATGAGTTATGTTGGGCCTTCGGCATATACAACGTAGTTTCACATCGTAGAACGCCAGCTAACCAATATCCGATGAAACTCACCTTATTTTTAATCAGTAAAACTTAAAATTACGTTTTAAATATATTATAAAATTATATTATATTATGTATTAAAACCACCCATGTTAATCAGTAGCTCTCCAATTAATTGAAGAAAAAAAATATACCCCTTCTTCTATGGTTCAACAGCCCCATGGTGGGCCGAGACCGTCTGCCTACTAGAAGATTTTTTTTTTACTGGGTATGTCAGCCCTATGCTCAACAGTCATATTAGACAGGATCTACGATTTAAAGTGGATTTGATTGGTACAAAATGGATTTAAAAACATTTCCGATGACAAATTAAAATAAAATAATTACCAATTTTTAAATTATTGGTAATTATCATTTTGATAGCATACATTTCTATGAATAGTAATAGGAATGCACACATAGTATAGACAGTAATGTAGTGTAGACAGGTATAGATACTTATAGACAATAAAGTACATGTGTAGACACATAGACTACGACGTATAGACACGTATAGACAGTAATGTACACGTGTATCTTAACAGATTTATTTTCGAACAATTGCCTAATTTTTAAAAAGTAATTGAATTTATCAAAGTTGTTGATATTTGAAAGGGACAAAGACTGGATATATCAATCGCGTCACGTCCTTTTTGCCAATGAAAACAATTTCAATGTCATAAGCTATTTTAAACGCCAGTTGACATGGTGAAATGACATGAATTTATCCCACAAACATCAGGAAAGAGAAGAATTTGGTGGTCCTAGATTGGTCATCTAGGACAGAACTATGATGAATGATTAGACTCAGCTCAGAATTTTGACGGAGATACTGTTACCGGAGATAACTATTGTCAGCATATGATCCTCCCCTATATGAGTCTGTTCAGAGGTGTCATTTCTGCAGATTTCGTTTATATGGACGATAATACCAAGTCAGATAGAAACCAAGCTGTTCAGGGCTCTAGAAAGTGAAGATTTTCTTAGAATGTATTGACCATCCTATTCCTCTGAATTAAATTCCATAAAAAATGCTTTGGAGACACTCTTTTTGGGCACGAATATATCCACCGAAGACCACCCAACAACTGAAAAAGATGCTTATTTAGGAGTGGACACTCTAACCTTAAAATTCGTTGAGTAATCTATTGTAGAGTATGAAGAAACGGTGTAAAGTAACTATTGCAGGGCCATATCCGTTACCAGCGACATCCATTTCTTGGTCTTACTATAGAGAAGACAAGCATTTGTACCAATGCTACTCTTTCAGTGAAGCCTTTTCATTTTATTTCATTTGTACTTCATTCTATATCCTTTAGTACAAAATATTGTATTAAAAATCTAAATAACTAAATTATAATGTAATTAATTATATGTAATAAATTATATTTTAAACAACTAATTCGTTAAGCAAAATATTGTATATCACAAAAGAGAAAATCCTGGAGGGGGTAGAAAATGCAATATACATAAAAAGTATATGTAAAATGTATGTTTTTATATTATATTATACTTTCAGAAGCAAAAAAGAAGAAAAGAATTAACAAAGGAAATAACTAAATGAAAGAATGAAAGAATAAACAAATGAAATAAATAGATGAAATAATGAAATAAATAAAAAATAATGCAAAAATAAACAAATGAAATAATGAAAGAATAAACAAATGAACTAAATAAATGAAATAATGAAAGAATAAACAAAAAAAGAAAAAAAAAAAAAAAAAGGTTGGAGGTGCGGGGGATCGAACCCCGGGCCTTTCACATGCAAAGCGAACGCTCTACCACTGAGCTACACCCCCGGACATACAGTTAAGTTATATATTAATAAAATATATATATTTCTCCGCATATATACGCCATGGAAAATGATTCATTTCGTGTATACAAATCACATTTATTTGCGCATTGAAAGGTGACCTTATTTTCTATTCATCTGCAGGTGTTAGAATAAAAGACATCACAACGTTGATTTCATTCACTATTGGCCAATGGATAAATATAAAATTGTTCCATTATTTGGAAAAAAAAGTCCTCCAAAAATACGTATAAATTATTTTATTCCCATGTTGTTTAACATTTAATTATTTTTTAACTTTTCAGTTTGCAGTTGTATAGTATTTGATTATTTTGTATTTTTATGGTACTCGTTCTTTTCTAAGGAGTTTATTAAAATTATAACGGGAATAAAATCCATTTTCACTTTTAACCGAGTATTTCTACAAACGAGCTATTTGTAGAAAGCACATTGTTAATAATATCTGAAAAGTTGATAAAAAGAATTGAAAATTGTCCACTATTTTACTACTTAAGAAGATTTCGTTTGTGAGCATACAAAAGGTAAATGATAACAATAATAAATAGACATTAATATATCTTTCTTTCAGTATCAAATTTTCCTAATCAAGATTCCTGTCCTGCTTGAATGGTTTAAATTTATTAGTTGGTATCTTTTGTGCTGTAATATTGAGAAACAGTCGGTAACCATAGCAATTTTCTTTCGCCAGTTTTTAGATGGTTGTTTTTATTTAAACTCAATAGTATTATTAGCGATACATAAAAATGTCACAATTCACATTCGAATTCTCCAATCATAAACTCCAATTTCATCTAGTGTTGAAAGAATATTCGGTACAGTTATGTTACGGCAAATATACATGTAAAATACAGCAAATATACACGTAATAAAAGAGTAACCAATGCTCTTACAAACTGGATAGTGCGCCCTCTGGGTGTTTAAGAGAAATTGTCAGTCGCCTCGAGACTCTCACCTGAAAGAAAGTACAAAGCAACCTTCTCTCCCGCTGAGAAACGTTTAGCTTATAGTATCTCATTTCAAAAGGAAATTTATTTAGCGCATCCCGGCTCATTAGTTGGCCCTTAAACTCTCATGCAGAGAGGAAGTATATTTTGCGCCCCCTGCGCGTATCCGATTTTTGTCTTAGAAGTGGAGTCCTTCCAAGAATCTATAATTATATATCTTTAAATGTGTTAAATATTGTATGTCTCTGATTGTATGTGTATGATATTTGGGCATGTTTAAATAAAGCTGTGAGTTCTCCAATCTGTGCCTCAAGTATTTCAACCCAACCATACCCAGATACAACCTGGTTGTCCAACCTACACATTACAAAAAAAGTGTTTCGTTAAATAAAGGAGGAATCCTCTCCGGACACAATGCACTTATGTCAACTTTTTTTCCAATCCTAAATGCATGCTAAAAAGTCATCGCAGCGATGAACTTCAAACTGCGTGGCGATTCACGTTGAATCTCTTCAATCGACTCAAAACGGTGTCCCTGGAGTGTCTCACAAAGCCAAGCGTAACTCAAACACTAATGAATATTTAGACGTCAAATTTCACACAGATGTCAAGGACACTGCCAGTAACCTAAAAAAAAAAAAAAAAATTTGAAATTCCATAAGCCCCGGGAATTTTAAATTTAAAATTGGTCTTACTCTTTGGACACAGTAGTATAAATATAAAAGTCGTTTCATGCTTAAGTTTCAGTATGATATCAATTGCATTATCGGATATTTATTTTGATTTTATAAAAGAAAAATTTCATAGGATCTTTGAATAGAATATTTTTTTTTCTCTAATTTTTCATAGTGAAAAGAAAAAAATTTCCGACGGTTTCATTGCGACGTAAAATACACAATAAAATAAACACGACTAAATTGTAAATAAAGAAAAGTGCAAAACTTAGAATCGGTAAAAAAATAAATAAATAAATTTATAATTGAAAATATCAGATAACATCAGGAATACATGCATACATAAAATTCCATTAAAGGGGATGGGTAATTAAGCAGAATAAAAACACTCCGAAATTCAACGAAAGAACAGAATTAAGTTAGAGCAGAATAAAAAAAATTAACTATAATTTAACTAAATATTAATCTAAACAATTTAAGCAATTATCTCATTATACACAAAATAGTTGAAATTTTCTCAGAAAGGTCACTGAAAGTTTTTTTGATTTCAAAAATAATTTTTCATATCATTAACGAATCAGATTTTTGTGTATATATTTTTGTTGTTACTCCTTGTAATACTACATTTGATACCAAAATTTACTTAACTATTCTAATGATGTTATAATTAGAATATTAAAGTTACTTTCCATCGAATACTGCATTCTAACGTCATAGAAGCCAGCCAGTCAGGAAAGGGTAGCAGGCGATGGGGAGCAGATCAGGCTTCCTATTGGGTAGCGCTCTAGGACGTGAGATTTTAATATCCACACCACATCACCTCTTCTAGGTTCTTCGGGACTTGTTTTTACTCTCTACGTGGCTTCAAAATGGAATCGAGGTTTAAAACCACCTTAAATAGTCTTTTTTTTTTTTCTTAATTGCAATATCCATTTTGTCCTTTTTTTTATTTCTTTCTTGTGTTCATTGTTCCAGCTCATCTTTTTTTTTTTTTTAAATATTTCTCCCTCAGGCAATATTCTTCATTATTATTTTTGTTTATATATATACCTTTTTTTTTTTTTTTGTCCTTCTTTTTCTCCATGTCAAGCATTTTCTGTAATTTTGTTTATTAAGTTTTTTTTATATCCAAGTTTTTTTTATTTCATTCTTTAAGTCGAGCAGATTATCGCTTCGCAATAAGTTAAATTATTCAACTTTGTAGACTTGTTTTTACTTCTAATGATAAAGCTAATGCTTTTGCCGAGAACCTAGCAAATTTCTTTCAAGAAAATGCCTTCCCCTACGACGATGATCATACCGAACTCGTCTAGAACAAAATAGCTACTTTCAGCAATAATAATCATATTAATAACTGCAATATTTTCTTCTTACCAACCGATGTCCCGAACGTCATTAAAAAAAATTAATGTACGCAAATCTACTGGTCCAGATTGCATTCCTAATAAAGCTTCGCTGTGCTTTCCTCTAAATGCAATTACTCATCTTACCAAAATCTTCAATAGTTGCTTAAAATTCAATTACTTCCCATTAATCTGGAAAAATGCACACTTAATGAGATTTCCAAAATCTGGGCAAGATAATAAATTTCCGCAAAACTACCGACCCATTAGCCTTCTTAGTTGCGTAGAGAAAATATTCGAAAAATTCACATATTTCACACTTTTGTTCCATTAACTCTATTCTTCCAGCGGAATAATTCGGTTTTCGTAAGAAATTCTACTTGTCGCCAACTATTGCGAGTGACGAATTTAATCACTGAGGGATTTAATTATAAACGCATTACGGTCGGCGCCTTTCTTGACATACAAAAAACTTTCGATCTATTGTGGCACGATGGATTAATCTATAAAATGATAAATTTAGACTTTCCTACCTGGATTTTTCTACTTACTCGTAATTACCTACAAGATAGGATCTTTCAAGTAAAAATTCAGGAGGAATTGTCCACAATTGGTCGCATTCAAGCTAGTACTCCTCAAGGAAGCATACTCCCCGGAGCTTATGGAATATCATTTTTTTTTTCTTTTTAGGTTACTGGCACTGTCCTGGACATCTGTGTGAAATTTGACGTCAAAATAATCGTTAGTGTTTGAGTTACGCCTGGCTTTGTGAGATGCTAAAACTGATTCCGGCGATTTTTGAAATGTCTGAATTAATTGAGCAAAGAACTTGCATTCAATTTTGTTTGCGAAACGTATGAAGTGTTGCAGAAGGCATTCCGTGAGCATTCCTATATCGGAAAGTAATGTTTACGAGTGGTATAAACAATTCAAAGAATGCACAGAACGCGTTGAAGAAGAGCCCTCTGGTCGACCATCAACCTCAACCGACGAGATTCACGTCCAAAATTGGTGGATTTGCTCACGTCCAGATTTAGTGCTTGCAAACCGTCGATTTACAATTAGAGACCTTGCTGATAATGTTGGAATTTCAAAATTCCATTTTAAAAGATGTTTGCACATAGTTGCACAACCACCATATTCCCCCTTGTAACTTTTCGCTATTTCCGAAACTCAAAATCTAATAAAAAGCAAGGGCAAATAATTAAAAAATTACTTCGGATTATCACTGGTTAACCGGATAATCACCGGATAACCATTTTTACTCCCTGGTTCTTACGTAACTCTATCATTCACAACTTCCTTAATATAGAAACTATAAACACCCATATTGCTAAACTTTCTAGAAAATTCTTTTGTAATATAGCTAATCACAATAACCTGATCATTAAAGCTCAAACCATTTTAACTCAGTGTAATGGTAGATGTAACTATCCCTACACAACTTCAAAATGGAATCGAAGCTTAGAACCTTCGAATGAATTGTTTTGAAATTATTGAAATTTTTTTATTTTTTACACATTTTTGGATTAAATGTATCTAAAAACTAATGTTTTCACATAAAAAAAATTTCATTATTATTTTTTTTTAAATTTTTCTAAGCTAAAATAATGGGTAAAAATGGCCAAAAATTGTTACTGTTACAAAAGATGATAACTCAAAATCAAATCAATATTTTTTTAAATTTCTAAGTTTGTATTTGTTTGTACTAACATTTTACAGGGAATAGACCTGTGGTATATCTTTATATCTTTATTATTTATTATTTTGTACTAGTTTAAATGTGTTCGACACAAAATTCTTCCAAAATTTGCATGTAATTCCAAGTTTAAAAATTAAAATAAAAAATATTTATGTAGCTAGAATCATTTCAGGGGTCTATTCCCTGTAAACATTTATTAAAAACATATATATCAAGTTTTGAAGCATTTGGAACAAAGTTACTTCTGTTAGAGTGTTTCCCATGAAAACAAAAAGCATAAAAATTCATTCTGAGAAAAAGCTAAAAACAACTTTTAATTATAGATATTACTTTTAAAAATATTGTAAATATATTAAAATGTCATTGAATTATCAAGTTCATGTTCTTATTTATTAAAAAAATATGGTTTTTATTTTTCCTTAAAGCTCTAAAAATTTTCTGAGCTCTGTTTTGAAGAAGTTAAAATTTGCTCGACAAAAATATTTTTACAAGTTCCTCCTATTGGTACCTGTTCCTCCCTATTCACAAACAGTTTGATTCACAACTTTTCATTCAATATATTTTATTCCAATTCAAACTTATAAAGTCTCTTTTTTTCTTCAAAAACAAATGTTTCATTATTTTATGATGAAAGAAATCACAAAACAAATGGAAAAGCTAATTACAGTATAGATTTGCATAATAACATACAACAGCAAATGTAAACAACAAATTTTCAGACAATTTGTAGCCAGATTATTTATCAGATCAAGTGATATCAATAATTTTAACTTTTTAAGTGATAAAAACATTGTTTGATTTATATTAGAATAAGTTTTACAGTCAATATTGAGAAAATAATGAAAGTAAACATATTGAAACTATCATTTCCTGTTACGAAAATCGTACTTCCGGTTCAAAAATTCGTTTCCAAGTGAAGTTTAAACTAACACAACTCTAGTTCTGAAACAGATAGAAACAAACTGTAAAGATATTTAGAAAGCGTAAAATACAAGCTTTTCAAAAATGTAAAAATTACACAATCGAAATTTTGGTCGAAAACTGCGTTTTAAAGGTGTTCGTGTACCTTAATTGCCATATCAATTTTGTTCTTCTTCAATTCCAACTATTAGTTCACACACCGCTATATATATATCTAATTCAAATTTTCAATCGTTAATAAAATATTTTTATTCATCCACTCAAGTTCAAATACATTTTTTAAAACTTGTAGTGGATGAACGCTTGATGTTAATACAATTTTTTCAAATATTAATTCGTTAATTAAATTTAATTTATTAATTTTAGTTTCTTTTATATTTAAGTTGTATGTATCTACTAATAGATGGCATTAGATGTAAGAGGAAAATTTCAACTTCATTTTTAAAGGACTTTTCTGCAATATAGTGAAAAACAGTAGGAATTAAAATTTTTTTTTTTATATTACTTGTTTATTATTTTAATTCGTTTGTTCAACGCCCCAGCTCATCTTTTAAAAAAATTTTTCTGAAGCAATATTTTTCATTATTAATATTGTTATTATATATATATACTTTTTTTTCCCATGCCAAACATTTTCTCTAACTTTTTTATTCTTTTTTATATCCAAACTCGTTTATTTCATTTTAATTCGAGCAGATGATTCGCGATCAGTTATTCTTCTTAACTATCCCACTTAGTAATACTTCATTATATATGCGGTCTATTCCTTTTTTAGTTTGTATATTTTCTTCATCCTTCAATACAAAATATTGCATTAAAAAAGAAATAACCAAATTGTAATTTAATTACAATGTAATAAAAAACTAATTCACAAAGTGAACCACAAAAAGAGACAATCCGAAAGGAGTGAAAAATGTAAAAAAGAAGTAAAGTTTAAGTTTAAAAACCTCATCTGGTGTTAATAAACTCTGAATACGAAAATTATAATTTATTTTAAAATGATAAAATTATTACATTACAATATCCTCACCGATATTTACAGTTATAATAGTAAAAATATTTACATTTTTTTAATAAATAATTAGGGTGAAAGCGTTAAAAGATATTTTGTTGTATACTTTTTTTCTATGTGTTTTTCATATACTATAATTTAAAAAATATAAAAAAAGTTAATAAATAAAAAGTTGGAGGTGCGGGGATCGAACCCCGGGCCTTTCACATGCAAAGCGAACGCTCTACCACTGAGCTACACCCCCTGACACGTAACATTCAGTACTATATGAATAAACTGCATTTCTTTCTCCAGAATAAGTGTCGGGAAAATTATTCATTGTGTTTACACAAATCAAGTTTATTTGCGTAACGAAATGTGGCCTTATTTCGCCGTGTATCCAGCAGTAGGTGTTAGAATAAAAGACATCACATATTGATTTGATTGACCATTGTCCAATGGTAAATACTAAATTGTTCCAAAAAACAGTTCTCCAAATATACGAATAAGCTATTTTACTTCCACATTGTTTAATATTTAATTGCTTTTTTAACTTTCCAGTTTACTATTGTATATTATTATATAATTCATATATTTTTATGGTAGTTCTTCGTTAAGAAGTTTATTGAAATCATAACGGGGGGGGGGAGTAAAGTCCGTTTTTAACTTGTAAGCGACTATTTCCTACAAACGAGTATTTGTTGTTGTTGTTGTTTCTTATCCCACTTGGTTGACTGCAACATCTTAAAAATCTACAAACCGTGTGGTTTCATGGCTGTAAGGAAAAGGGGTAGCTTCTGTTGTGTGGGAGTACCGTAGGTAGAAGACAGACTTGCCTCCGTGACGCTGACTTTTTACAGGATAGGGTTGTCAGCCCCACGCCTAACAATCATATTTTAGACAGGGACCTACAGCTTAAAGTGGATTCCGAACCACTACAAACATCCAAGGCACCGCCGGGGCTCAAACCCGAAACCTGTGGCACGGAGAGCCAGAATGCTAGTCACTCGGGAATCATGGCCCTTGAACTATTTGCACAAAGCACATTGTTAATCACTTCTGAAAAATAAATGAATCAATGGAAAATTACCTACTCTTTTACTACCAATATCGATTTCATTTGTGAGCATACGAAAAATCAAATGATAACTAGAATAATAAAGTAGGAATTGATATATTTTTCTTTCAATATCAAATTGTTCCTTCTTATCAAGTTTCCTGCTTTGCTATGAATGGCTTCAATTTATTGCTTGGTATCTTTTATGCTGTAATATTGCGAAACAGTCATTAGCCACAGTAATTTTTTTCGCCAATGTTTAGATGTTATTTTTATGTAAACTTAATAGGATTATTAACAATATATAAAAACATCAAAATCCAACTTTAATTAAATTAATTATAAACTCCAATTTTCCCCGTGCGTTTAAAAGACATGGCCAGTTGGCCGCGAGACTCAGCCGAGAAGAACAGCTCAATCTGCGCTCCTTTTAAGAAACGTTTATTTTATAGTCTCTTTTTCCAGAGACGAAATATATTTAGTGCATCTCGGCTCATTAGTTGACCTACAGACTCGCGCGGAGAGGAAATATATTTCGGGCACCTTGTGCATATCCAAGATTGGTGTTTTCGGCTTAGAATCGGGGTCCTTCCACGAATCTATAAGTATCTGCCTTTAAATGTGCTCAATATTGTATGTCTCTAATTGTATGTGTGGTGTTTGTGCATGCGTAAATAAAACTGTGAGTTTTCAAACCTGTGAATTAATTGACTCAACCCAACCACGTCCAGTTGCTCCAGTAAGTTGCCCAACCTACACAATGCAAAAGATTTATTAAATTACAATAGTCTTACCAATATTTGCAGTTATAATAGTAAAAATACTTACATTTTTTTTTTCAATGAAAGCAATTAATTAGAGAGAATGCTTTAAAATATATTTTATTGTATACTGTTTTCCTATGTATTTTTTCTATTATATTATTATTTTCTTCTATATTATAATAGTTTAGGAAAAATAAACAAAAAGAAGTTGGAGGTGCGGGGGGAACGAACCCCGGGCCTTTCACATGCAAAGCGAACGCTCTACCACTGAGCTACACCCCAGACATGCCTATATCTGTTATATATCAACAAACTGTATTTCGTTCTCCGGAATACGCGTTGGAAAATTATTTATTTTCTTAATACAAATCACGTTTATTTGCGTAATGAAAGGTGGCCTTATTTTGTATTCAACAACAGGTGTTAGAATAAATGACATCACAATGGTGATTCCATTTACCATGGGCCAAAAGTGATAAATAATAAATTGTTCCAAGGTTTGGGAAAACAGTTCTCCAAAAAATAGGAATAAACTATTTTATTCCCATTTTTTTTTTAACATCTAATTGCTTTTTAACTTTCCAGTTTACAGTTGTATAGTATTAGATTATTTTATATTTTTGTGGAACTTGTTCTTTGCTTATTGAAATAATTGAATTCATTGAATTATATTGAATTTATTGAATAATTGTTTATTGAAATAATAACGGAGTTAATCCATTGTTGAAGTGTTAATCCATTTTTACCTTGTAACCGATTATTTTCTACAAACGAGATATATCTACAAAGAATATTGTTTAAACATTTCTGAAAAATAAATGAATCAATAAAACAATACATAATGCTTTACTACTTAAAACAATTTCATTTGTGAGCATACAAAAATGTAAAGGATATCTAGAATAAAAGTAGAGGATATCTAGAATAAAATTGATATCTAGAATAAAAGTAGACTCATTTTATATATCCTCCATTATTCTACGAAAAATTCTTTTGCAGTGTGTAGGTTGGGCAACCAGATTGTAACTGAGTGTGTTGGGTTGAGATACTTGAGGCACAGGTTTCAGAACTCACAGCTTTATTTACACACGCACAAACACCACAAACATAAATTAGAGACATGCAATGACACATTTAAAGGCAGATAATTATAGACTCGTGGAAGGATTCCACTTCTAAGCCGAAAACCCGAAACTCGGAAAAGCGCAGGGTGCACGGAATGTCATTCCTCTCCGGGTGAGACTGTAGGCCAATTAATGAGTTGGAATGCGCTAAATATATTTCCTGAGTGCTAAATATATAATCGGGCGGGCAGGCTGAGTTGTACTTCTTCTCGGGTGAGAGTCTCGAGACAAACTCCCCATTTCTCATGAAACTACAGGGGGCGTGCACTTTCCAGTTTGTAGGAGGAAGCATGATACACTTTTAGAATTCCTGTATATTTGCCGCAACATAACTCTACAGAAAATTCATTTAACACAGGAGGAAATTGAGTTTACAATTATTGTAATCGAAGATGAATCATGAGATTTTTATGTATTGTAAATAATCCCATTGAGTTTAAATAAAAAAAAACAACAACTAAAAACTGACAAGAAAAAATTGCAACCGTTTCGCTATATTACAGCACAAAAGATATCTAGTAATAAATTTAAGCCATTCATAGCAGGGCAGGTAACTTGATAAGTAGTAACAATTTGATACTGAAAAATATATCAATCTCTACTTTTATTCTAGATATCCTTTACATTTTTGTATGCTCACAAATGAAATCGTTTTAAGTAGTAAAGCATTATGTATTTTTTTTATTGATTCATTTATTTTTCAGAAATGTTTAAACAATATGCTTTGTAGATATATCTCGTTTGTAGAAAATAATCAGTTACAAGGTAAAAATGGATTAACACTTCAACAATGGATTAACTCCGTTATTATTTCAATAAACTCAATTATTTCAATAAACAATTATTCAATAAATTCAGTATGATATTAATTGCTACAGATGATATTAATTGCTTCAGTATGATTTTGTTTCTTGTGATACTTACTACATTTGAACCCAAAATTTATTTAATTATTCTAATAATGCTTTTTTTTTTTTTTTTTTTTTTTTTTTTTTACGTGCTGGGATATCTTTAGTACGAATTATTGGCAGTATTAAAGTTACTATCCATCAGATACTGTATTCTCACGTCATAGAGGCCAGTCATTAGCGAGTAGATCAGGCTTCTTATTGGCTAGCGCTCTAGGACGTAAGATTTTAATATCCGCGCTGCATAATACTAAAACTGAAGTGTTAATTTAAATGAAACAGTTAAGTATTCATGCTCTACCTGTCTTCTTTTAAAATGCTGAAAATGTAATTATCCATTTTATTTCCCTTTAAATTTGATTTCGTCACCTTCCTGCTAAAAGAGTACTTTTTACAGTAGCCTCTGCATGTTTTCTTGAAAATAGTTAAAAAAAAAATTTTTTAAGATTTTTGGGGGTAACCCCTTAAAAAATGTTTTTCATTCGACTCGCAAACCCTTTGACTACGCTATGAAAATTGAATCAATATGTCAATTGAAAAACCGGATTAAACAGGCCTACTAATTAATATAAAATAACATTTAAAATATAGCCATCATCATTAAAAAAATGTAGTATTTAAATAGCCCAGAAATTCAGTTAGTTGATCCCTTCGGGAACCCTGATTTTTACGGACCCCAGTTTAAAAACCACTGTTTTAGACTATATAGCAACCTCGAGAAATTTTATTTAAGTTTAAAAACCTCATCTGGTGTTAATAAACGCTGAATACGAAAATTATAATTTATTTTAAAATGATAAAATTATTACATTACAATATCCTCACCAATATTTACAGTTATAATAGTAAAAATATTTACATTTTTTTAATAAAATAATTAGGGAGAAAGCGTTAAAAGATATTTTGTTGTATACTTTTTCTATGTGTTTTTCATATATTATAATTAAAAAAATATGAAAAACAGTTAATAAATAAAAGTTGGAGGTGCGGGGATCGAACCCCGGGCCTTTCACATGCAAAGCGAACGCTCTACCACTGAGCTACACCCCCAGACATCCAAGTATTCGCTACAATAACTCAAAATACTATGAAAATAGCGAGATAACAGTTGATCTTATTTCGCTTACACAAATCATCTTTATTTGCGCAATGAAAGGTGTCTCTTTCTGGTTTTACTAGTCGATGATGAAATGTAGGACATCCATAGCATTGATTTCGTGCATCAATATTGATGAGTGCAAATAAAACCACAACATTCTCTTTTATTCTGATTCCACAGATATAAATCGATACTTTTCTGTTGTAGTGCCCTTGGTGCTCTTTTAAATGAAGCTGGTGAAAAGAGGAAAATCAGCCAATGACGCCCCAACAATTCCAAAAGAGACAGGTAAACACTCCTACCTATCGTATGATACGGGTAATATTCATATTTATGATATGGTTAATATTTAGTATGGTTGATTAAATATAAACCTGTAGCTAAAATGATCGTGTTTCATATATATATAAATATAAAGGCTACCCCTGAAGCTTTAGCAGTTATTGTGTCTATTGTATAATTATATATACAAAGATATGGCGTGTTATTTAAGTAAGTACCATTTTGATATGTGTCCGTTGTGATCACCGTTTCGCACATGTGCAGTAAGTATCTTCATTTATCAGCTATCTATAGATATTTCGGAAGCATTCATTTTGCGTCAATGTTTAATTCTGCGTATCCACCACGCCTCAGACAACTGAAAATTGCCGAATGTGCGCTGTTATTTGTTTCTTAAATCTCAGATGTGAAAGCTGACAAAAATTTATCGGAAGATTAGTAAAATATATGTAAAAAACGATACGAGGGATGAAATAACGAAAATAAAAAAATTATAATAAAATAAAACAAAAATGGTGACAAAGCATGGAGCTCTCACGTTTCGCTAGAATCAAAAAGCAATTTATCCATTGGATTCCTTCAACTTCACCTAAGAAAGCGAAGTTTAAAAAAAACAATTTCAGTCAGAAAAAGTGTGAATAATATTTCGGGATAGTCAAGGTATTTTGCGAAAGTATTTCTCATCTAGAAGTAACATAGTGAATGCAGATAGATATTGCGAGACTTTGAATAAGCCCCATCTTGCAATTCAAATCAAAAGGTGTGGTATGTTGAATAGAGAGATCATTTTGCTTCATCTACTACACTCGTCCACACGTGGCTGTTCAAATCCATTTAAAAACATTTGATCACCTTTCATATACTAGCTTTAATTGAACTTCAAGAGATTATCATTTATTCTTTCACTTAAAAAAACTCTTTGGTACGACGAAGTTGGAGATGTCAAAACCAGCATTAAGTTATCAGGCAGCAGATTTTATGAGAATGAAATTCTGAAGCCGGCTGTACTATATCATAAAAATTGATTTAATATAATAGATAAATATACGAAGATATATAAGGGCCTGAATGGCCGAGTGGCTAAACCACAGGTTTCGGGTTCGAGTCCCGGCGGTGCCATGGTTGTTTGTAGTGGTTCGGAATCCACTTTAAAAAGTAGGTCCCGGTCTAATAAGATCGTAGAGCGTTATGGGGGCATTGTTACTCCGTGGCTTATCTTTCGACACGCGCCCCCTGGGTAATGCAAAGTGAGTACGTCTGCGCAGCACTTTAAGGCATCCAACACCAAGGTGTCTGTGTTTGCCAGCCATTAGAAAGAAAAAAATAAAGATATATAAAAAGATTGCTTTAACATAGTAGAAAATGCGTAGAAAGGTCCTTATGTTTTCAGGCTTTTATGTAAGTATAAACTTGCCCTTATTTATTTTTATATCGAAATGGAACTTACTTAAAACCACGCTTCGTACTATAAAATTTGAGTCACTTTAATTTTCCTGAGTTTTACAATGCGTGTCGCACTCGCTCTTTTGTCACTCAGACATATCACTTTTTCAAATGATATGTCCGAGTAAAGTGATATATCAAAAGTACAGTTTTGTGAAACAGTGAGTTTCATTATTATTGTTTGCTACCATTGTACCAGGTATAAGTTACAGATGCACATGTCCGTTCTACTAAGGAAGTCAAACAGTCGGCAATTCACATTCAAATAACATTCAATCATAGATTTCTTTGAAGCACAAACAATAAAAATTTAGCGTTGGAATTAATAAATTTAACGTTAATAAATTAATTAATTTAATGTTGTAACTAGTTAATTTCACGTTAGAATAACTTTAAAAATTCATTTTTAAGAAAATTATGTTTGTCGGAAATTAATGTTGGGATAATAAATTCATTTTCAATAAATTTTACTTTCAATAGCAGTTTCTCCGATCAATTATAAAACAATACATAAATATTTTTAAAATTTTAAAAACTATACATTATTAGTTTAGCAGCGAAGAATTAGAGCTGTCATAAAAAAAATGTTAACAGCTTCACATCGGTTTCATGTATGTTTAACACTTTTGGTGACATATCACACAACTGAATTGTTTTGTTTGAATTGAATTGTATTATATCGCGAAGGGCTCTAAGGAAAAGATAAATATCAAAACATCTTTTTCTTTTTTTGCACATTCTCCTGCTCTGTTACTCATACGGGAATCCCATCTCCAAAATAAAGACAAGTTTTATTTACACATTTTTGATTGCATTAGAAGTGACAGAATCAATTAACTCTATGTTAACGCCTCGAGAGATACGGCTATATTCATTAAAAATGAAATTCCTGTTCCCTCATTACAGAACATGGAAGCAATTATTATCTCTTTAAACCCTCTAAATTTTTTTTTTTTTATCCTATGCCCATCTCCAGCCTCTAGGTCATTAGTCGATGAGTAGCCCAATACAGTAATTAACGACAACAGCAATCACTGAAGGCATTGATATTAACACAAAAAAAGGGAAACAGTTAAGGATAGTAGGGCACATGCTGAGGTTGTTTTCAGTCATGGGCACACCATGGTCGCAAAAGGGGGGGGGGGCAGACATCTGTATCAGCCAGTCCTGTTCGATACAGGTGACTATGTAAGTAGCCACAGCTCGTGACAAGTCTACAGCAGGTCAAAATGACCGCTCTGGAAAGAACTGGAAAATCTTGTTGACTTATTCAATAGGAAATTTTACTTTCCCTCAGAAACCTTCAATCTATGTTATACAGGTTGAGACGATTGGATTTAATAGAGAAAGATGTATCTCGATATCTGAATCATATTATCATTGCGTCTATCTATGTTCCGAATTTCTCTGTTCATCATATTAGTCCTAGAAATTCATACGCAATTTGAGTCCAATATTCTCATATGCTGTGACACGAATGCTTCACACCAAGTCTGGAATTGTGTAACAATAATTTAATTCCTTAAATTTGCTAACCAAACGGGTTAACTATTCCAACAAGATTTGGTTTGAATTCAAGTTTCACTATAAACTTTGCTTTAATGAGAAATTTCCTGTTCTCTTTTGTTATAGCCTCTTGTAATTTGATAATTGAACTCTGATCAAAGTCCTGTTAAAATCTCTTTCAACTTCATCCTTCCTCAATAAGGATTGGAAAACATAATTTTAATACTGATTGGACACTTTCTCAAATTGCTCATCGTAAAGCAATCTCATCCTCTGCCGATCATTAACTCTTTTCGAACCTCTTGGATTTGGGAATCCAAAATTTCATCGATGACCTACTAGCTGCACATAAAAATGCCTCAAAATCTTCTTCTAAAAAATGCATCAGTGACTCCATCCCAATATTAAAAAAATTAAAAGAATCAAAGAACAAAGTTCAAAGGAACTGGTAATTTTCTGGTGACCCCAATGATAAGACAATTTCTTAATCATTTTAATAAAAATATCAACATTAAAAGATTACTCTTGTAGTTATGGACGGAAAATGGATCCATAAACATATGATGGTTTATCCTGGAATCTCTCTAAAAACTTCAAAAGTGCAAACTGAAAATTCCTCAACTTAATAGCACCATCTCCATGGCAATAAAAGACTCTGATAAGACTGAATTCATTGCACGAAAATGTGAAGAAAGAACAATTTCAATTAAATCCCTTAGAATCCAGATTATGAAGAAAACAACCATCAAAACATTCTATCAAAAAACTATAAAAATATTCTATCAGAACTATTTTGATGAAAGAATCCCACTTACATTCCTTTCGGATATTACAAATATCATCAAAAACTCGAAAGTAAATCATTAATAAAATATTGAAAAAGTTTCTTGACATTTCGATTTTCAAATTAACGTTCTCATCATTATGATTCTGGAACTCAAACATTTCCCTTATTACTGAAAACTGCAGCAATTATCACAATCCTAAAACCTAGAAAAGACCTATGAGTTCGAATAGTTGTCGATCAGTTTCTCGTCTTCTTTCTCTAAGAAAAACTACATAATCCATCATACTCAATAGACATAATTTTGGAACTAAACAATATTAGTAAAGAACAGTTCGGATTCAGAAAAGATCACCAGATTCAACCTCCCTCAACCTGAATAAATCTTTCCAAATGTAATTAATGACTTATTCATTTTATATAATATATATATATATATATATAAGAAGAATGCTTTTGGTATATTTTTTACTTAGAATTATGTTAAAATATTTCAGCTGACACAAAAATTAAAAAGGGTAATAAAAACCTTGGTGGTGTTAATTATTTCGTGGAATAAAGTGCTTCCATCCTATCTGCATTTAATTAAATTTTCTATCTGACTAACAAGTCTTCTAGAGAGTGAATGCATTATTGTAGTTCTGTTATAAATAATATCATCGTGTTTTTCTTTATTTTGAAATAATGATTTCATCAGCATGTAGGAGAGTTATCTTTTTTATATTTATAGAATAAAATTTTAGAATAAATTAAAAATATGATACAAGGGTTAAAATATTGAGATTCGTCTTCTGTGATGTTTCTAGGATTTGAATTCATATTGTTTACATAAAAAAATAAATTTCTGTATGAGAACTAAGAGCTAATCATATTTTATTAATTTAGCAAAGTTGTAATCTTAACATCAAATACGTTAGCTGTATCCAAAAATTCTTTTAACGCCGTGCTGCCATCTAGTGTTATAATTATGTACAACAATGAAGCAATATTTAATCATTATAAAAAATATGAATTAAATATTTGAGAAAATGTTGTTTTAGTTTACATACAAAATTAATAATATATTTTATTAAAGTGTATTTTTGCATAAAAGTTATTTTAGCTTAACCAAAAACTAGCACATTTAAATGTAAATAAACGAAAATTAATTACATTATGATATATCATATCGCTTAAAATTTTTAAATTAAAAACTGATCATCCAATACGATGGCAATTACTTTTCGGAAACATTGACAGGAAAAACAAGATTAAAAAAAATAATTTATCGAGAAAAAAATATTTAAAATAAATTATTTAATTATTGAATTTTTTTATTCACAGAAGAAAATAAATGTATTACGTATCTTAAGAATTGAGGCAAAGAACAAAAATTAATAAATAAACACATTAATCAATAAAAGAAATTTAAAACAGGGAAAGAGTTTTTTTTTTATATATAAATATATAATTTAATTATGAAGAAAATCGCTGCCATAAAATTTTAGATATAATATTTAAGCAACCAATTAAAAGATAGATTTTTAATTTTACAAGAAATTAACAGAAATATTTTAATTTGACCGATAATTTAATCTGTATAAAGAAGAAACAATATAAATTAATCATTTATTGAAAGATTATTAATTGATAATCTAATTTATATTGTTATTATTGGAAATTTATAACACAGCAAATGCATGTCCAGTTCTTTTTTAATAATGCTAGTTTAATAATAATTGCTACAATTAAATTACTAGTTTTTAGAGTGTCCAAACCATTCTTTACAAGTTGTATTCAATGTAGCATGATAGCCGAAAATTTTTACGAGCAAACAATACGTTTCTGTTGCTTTTTTTTTTTTTTTTTTCCCTGTAATAAAATAATATAATAAAACTTCCTGGTTTGTTTTGAATAAAATTTGGCATTTTCAGTAGAGTAAAAGTAATACTTATTTACTATTATGTCCTACATTAAAAACAAAATTTTACTGTGACACAAGCAAGTATTGCCCCATTTAACAAATTTCAGTAGCAGCAATAAATATGGAATCTATAGGAAAAAAAAAAAAGGCAGAATCATATTTGTACATTTTTTTCCTTACTGTAAAACTGTTTTTGTAACACAAATAATTTTTATCTACGCATTTAATGGATGAAATAATAACTCAAAATTATATTTTAACTTAATTGAAATTTTTTAAAAATATAAAATAATTTTTTTCTTTTATAAAAATTCTAATGATGTATTTGCATTTTGAAGTTAGGAAACATTGCTTAATATTTTAAATAGAGTTTTGAATTGTAGTTACAAATTCCAACCATTTATAATATGGCAAAGCACATTTTAATGCACATTTTTATTTATTTAAACATGCAAGTTGATAAATACTTTTAAATTCTACTGAATATTTTTGTAAGTAACTAATTAATTTATTGCTGATTAATGTAGTATATTTATAATATTTTGATGATGCAACTAAAAATAAAACAAATTTATAAAACGATTGGTGTAGTAAAAGATGAAATAAATATAAATAGTTTAGCCTATTTTTTCTTATTACACTTTGCAACCCTTTTATGAGATTTTTTGATATTTTTATAAATAAAACTTTTATCTTAGTTCCAAAATAGATGGCGCTACCTGTTTAAAGCAAATTGTTGTGGAAATAAGTTTCTTTTAAATATTAACTTTATTATTTGCAAAATGAGAGAAAAATATTAAAAGTTAAATATATTTGCAATTTATTTTTTATAATTTTTGCTTATTAATTAAATAATATAAATTAATAAATAAACTATAAAAAATGAAGAGATTTAAAAAATTTTAAATTCAGAAGTTATTTTACAAAATAGAATAGAAATAAAATAAATTTTTAATTGTTTGAAAAAAATTATTTTTAATTTGTTTATACATCAGAAAGAAGTTATTTGTTCAAAGTATAAAATATTGATTAATATTTAAAATTCTATGTGTGTTTTTGTCATAGTAACAGCTTATTAAATGGGACAGTTTTTTTTTTTTTTTTTTTTTTTTGAGGAAAGGACATTTTTTTTTTACATTTTGCTATTGCAACATCATAAGTCTTAACATTTTGTGTACATTTTTTAATCATTTGGCTCATCTGTAAAGTAAAATATGTCCCATTTAAAAAAAAATGAATTCTTCAGTGAAAATTGAAAATTAATTCTCAATTCGTGAGACATATAATGGATGAAAATTATTCCTTTTGTCCTAGAGAATATGTTATACATTTCAGAATTGTTTTTTTTTTTTTTTTTAATTTTTATCTGACGGTATACATTAGAAAGCAATTTCAGTTAAGAATAAGTTCATTGATGGCATACAATTGTAAAATTCAAAATACAAAAGTAATTTTAATTGAAAGAGAACATGTTGTCTAAATCTCCTTGAGAACATATTAAATTCACAGATAATGTCTCTAAAGATGAAGTTTTACCTAATTGATATGATCAATCTTAACAGCAATTATTGCAGTTACGATAAGTAATTCCATAAACGCTTGTAACATTAGAAATTTGTTGATTCTTCGATCTGTTAATGATTCTTAAACGGGCCAAGTTGATAAAATTCAATTTCTACCAGTTGAATGTGGCTCGGTGGTCTAGGGGTATGATTCTCGCTTTGGGTGCGAGAGGTCCCGGGTTCAAATCCCGGCCGAGCCCAAATGAATTTTTTTTTTTTTTTTTTTTCTTTACGATGTAGAGTTATTAAATTTTACCTTTTATAGTGTCTTGCACTTACAATATGAAAATCTACAATATGAAATTTTTTTTTTTTTTTTTTTTACCTTTATAGAATAAGTGTATATAACAAACAAATTTCGCAGTAGTACATTACTTATTGAATTGAAATTTAAAAAGTTTTATTCAAATTGCAGAGGGTATTTTTGCATGTAATTAATATAAAACATATTTAATATCATCTATAGTTTAAACATTATTGAAAAATATTTTGAAAGAATAAATAAATATTTTTGTAGTTACTCCAAAAATTAAATATTTATTTATAATTTTTTTCTTCTGCCATTAATATTCTGTTCAAATAAACATGAATCATTAACTATATTAATCAGAAGATTTAAATCAGGAGTGGTCAATTCGAATGATCTTGCGGGACACTTTGCAAATGCATCCTAACTCCGCGTGCCGCATATGAAATTATATGTCCCCATATTAGATTTAGACCCACTATAGACATTTTTTTAGATTGAAAATTAAAGCATAATGAGTTGTTATTTTTGTATTTACTATTATTTTTACATGTAAACATAGATAATATAATAATAATGATACTAAACACACATTGTAAAGAATTATATAACACTAAAAATGAAATATAAAAATACATAAATATAAATGAAATAAAAAAAATGGGGTCACTAAAAAATATTTATTTTACTAGTGCTATATTTGTGTTTCCACTCTTTCACTTAGGTTTTGCAAATCGATCTCAATTTGGGTATTTTCGTGTAGAATAGAACCTGTTATATTAGATGTTCTGTGATGCGCGGGCATCATGAGTTCGCAGAATATAATTTTATTATTCTCCGAACTCATAAATAAAACAGGCATTATCTGTCCTATATTCGGAAGAATATTATTTTAAAAATCAAGAATATTATTTTTCTAATTTTTTTTTCGACAGTTAATTTTTGAATGCACAAGTAATGTATTTTAATACATTGGTTTTCACTACTTTGGCCGTTATAGAATAAATACAAAAGTAAAGTGGGATAAAACTCACGTGCTTCTGGTTCTGGCTCGAATAATATTCAAAGAAAAATTAAAATGCGATTCATGCACAAAAATATTATTATTATTATTATTTTTTATGAATAAATCTTTTCAATTTTTATTTATTAGCTTTATCCCAAAATCTAGATAGAGGTAGTTTATTATGTCTTAAGCCAAATGGTTATACATACTTCACTGTAAAAAAAAAAAAAATTATTTTCTAAAGATAATGAACATTATTTCTGAATCAGACTAATCAAAGACTAACTGTAACAAATTTTATCATTTATTTTTTTAAATGAAAATTTTTTTTTAATGATGAACCTTGTGATAATGGCCATTTAAATGAATTTATTTTAAATCAAATAATTCAAGTAGCTAGTCATATATAGTCTATTATAACTTTAAAAATGATCAAAAATTGATTAAAAGAAAAAAAAAGAAAACTGTATGTAAAAAAATGTGTATGTAGATACAAATTTTAATATGACCTTGAAAGATTCCTTACAGCTTTCAATAAAAGATTTTTTACTTACATTTTGTGTATTTATTTATTAATTTGAGTTTGTACTATATATTAAGATTAGTATACTTTTATTAATACAAAAATTTATTAATGTACAAAATATATAGTGAAATCATAAAAAAGAATATATATTTAAATAAAGTTATAACAACTTTTTTAAATTAAGGATTTTATAGACATGATGTACCTATACATTAAGGAAGTATTTGTTTTGATAAAAGATTTTATAAAAAAAAAATGTGTGTGTTTATTTATTGTTACTTTCTGAGTTTTTATTGCAAATTTGAGGATAAATATATTTTTGATTAATTAAAAATATTATATTTA
The DNA here is from genome assembly GCA_021605095.1 of Caerostris extrusa. Taxonomy (NCBI): domain Eukaryota; kingdom Metazoa; phylum Arthropoda; class Arachnida; order Araneae; family Araneidae; genus Caerostris; species Caerostris extrusa. The sequence goes on from BPLR01021446.1 coordinate 164,716, forward strand.
CAAAAATATTTGATTACTAATAAATAACTTGAACGGAAGTACAAAGACAAATTTAAATAAAAGTTACATAATTTTTTTTTGAAGTTATGATTTTATAGGGATGATATATTTAGAACTAAAAAATAAGTTTTTGTGCTTCAATAGTATAACAGAAATATATTTGTACTTCAAAAAGTATAGGAGATTATATATTTGCAACTTGAAAAAAAAGTCTAAATGCATTAAAAAATTGCATTTGAATGAACAATTAGATTAAGTTTTTCATAAAAGCAACTTTAAATTATAAATAAAATAGCATCTAATTATAGAGAAAAAATAAAGATTATTTTTATTAAGAAATACTTTTACATTTAATTTGAAATTCTCTTGCATTTTTATGTTTAAATAAAGATTTTTTCTAATATAAAATAAAAGATATTTTTATGTTATAGTTATAATTTATGTAAATAATCCAGAAATTATCAATTTCAACCCATTGCCTATATATTAGAATTAAACTATTATTAGGTGATGAATGAAGGGATATTTAGTATTTTTTTAAACTTATCAATAAATATTTTTAAAAAAATATTGCAATGAATTTGAGAATTTTTTATTTAAAAATTCCTCAAATCTTCACTTTTAAATATAAGATTGAAACTTTACAAGATAGAAATTAAATAAAACAGTAAATAAATTAAATGATAAATAATTTGTGTTAATAAGGATTTGAAAATATTTTAACACTTTGCCATCCAAATTAATTTTCCTCATTCCCAGTAGTCTGATCCAAATTAATTTTTGAGTTATACAAAGTAGAAAAGTAATTAAGTTAATTTTTAGCAAAATTCTAATACGACTGATTACAAGACGCCCGTTGTAACTCACGAAGATGATAATGTACTACATTACACAATAGTAAAACAAAAATATAATTACCAACATAAAGAATCTAAAACCATTAAACGATGCTCACTTACATTTAAAAGCGTGTCGATTCACAATCGACGTTGGACTTACTGGAAAGGAAGATGATGTCAAGTCAGACTCGATGGTGGACCGCAAAGGGTTAGTATGAATTGAAAAAATTATTTTATTAAAGTTAGTTATAAACACCACTAAAATCAGTTTCATTTTAAAAACTAGCCATCTGTTAATCGGTCTGAACGCTTTTCAAGTGAGTGACGTCACAGACCATTTCTTCTTCAGTAGCCATGCCTTCTACTACTAGATTGGATAGGAGGGCAGAGTACCTGTGCATGCAGTGCACATCTGCTCAGAATTCAAATATAATAAAACAAAGTATCACAGATTTAGCAGGTATTAAAAAAAAAAAAAAAAAAAACAGTTAATAGGTGGAAAAGAAGTTATAAAAAAAAAAAGTTAAAGCGAGGGGAACTAACAAAGTGACAAATATAAGCAATATAAAAATACATAAATGCATTGTAGAAGCAAATAAATAGGTAAATACATAGCAGATATATATAAACACAGATATAATGGAAATAAATAGAAAATATAGATGTATAAATATTAAAATAAAAGCTTTTAAGGAAACAGAAAACATACGAGCAACATTTGAAACTGAAGATCGGAAGTAAAGTTCGTTTATGCAGGGTAGAGTTTGATGTTTTTCAGAAACGGAATTTTTTTTTATTATTATTTTCTTTTTTTTAACATAGTTCCGCACTGCCAAGGCAGAGGAGAGGACGATGGGAGATTTTCTAGAACTGGAGAATAATATTGCAGATGGATAATAGAAGGCCAAAAATTACATTGGGCTATGCCGGGATTTGAAACCGGGACCTCTCGCACCCAAAGCGAGAATCATACCCCTAGACCACCGAGCCACGCCATGTTATCTAATTTGGAGGTATTGGTCCGAGCTTGTACTTTATGCACATGTTAATAAAGGTATACAAGGCGAGTGACTATTGGACTTCAATGAATATTTAAGAAGAAAACAACATGAGCTGCTTATTTATTGGATAATTATGCAAATTATGTTTGATTAAATTTTCATATTGTTACATAAATGACATAAATATTTTTCACAATTTATGAATTTGAAAGTATGTTTATTTTGAACTATCATAATTTTCAATGAAATAAGATAATTTATTAATGCGATTAGAATTAAGTAAGTGTTTAAAAAAAAGAAACACTTTCCTTAGTAAATAATATTGATCTTCTTGTTGGAAAGCGGCCTGATGGCCACTTGGCTAGATCTTTGGCCATTGGTACCACAGCCTTCAGGTTCGAATCTTGGAGGCTGCATGGATGTTTGTGAGTAGTTCGGAATCCACGTTAATCTGTAGGTTCCGGTCTAATTAGCCTGAAGTGTGCAAAAAATGACAATAGAGCGACAAACAGAATCAAGTTACAAAAACTTGATTTAAAAACACGAGGAAAGTTTTACCTTCCATGAAATTGTCCCTTTTATGGATATTTTTGTGGGGATTTCTGATTTAACGACTTCTTCTGGCATCCAATTAACGAATTTGTTACACTCTATAAATGCCACGTCTGTCACACTGATTGTAACCTAAAATAGCTCTCTAAAAAGCAACGGAAATAAAAACCATTCTTCATATCAATCTTTATAACAGCATGTCCTAAAGCGTCCAATAAAAATAGTTCTTCAGAAAAATTATTACTCAAAACAATTCCATAAAAAAATATAATAACGACACCAATAAAACTGCCAGAGATGTACCAAACTTCTTTCAGGAACAAATGAATAAAAACATCCAATAAATGCAGAACTAGCCACAAAAATCAGGAAAATTATTACCCAAAACACTTATGCACAAGTACTAAAACGGGAAATAAAACGAACACCACAAAATAAATCATTCGTCCCTACAATTCTTCAACGACTGAAATCGTCGAATAAATACAGTCTGGTACAAAAATCTGTAAAATTTTTACCAAAACAACTTTATTTTAGATGTGAAATAAAAATACCACTATAAATTTTACCATTCCGTACCCCAAAATACCACCTCGCTGGCTAAGTTCGGAAGAATGGCAACCAAAAAGTACCATAAATGAAGGATGCTGTCAAACAATATCTACCCCAAAACAACTCTGTCAGGAGGTAATTGAATCCACCGCAGACAAATACAGCAGTTCACAAACTGTTTAGGAAACAAACTATCTAAGTGACTGACGTTGAAGATAATTTCGGACCGTGTCCAATTCGGCATGTCTTCTTTTACCAACCGAAAACGACTTCTGCAACCTTTATGGACCCCTGGGAGTTACTACACTAGGTACCGGCCACACAAAAATATATCTTGAATAGACCTGCTGACCAAAAAAGATCTCCGACAAAGGGGCCCTAAATAGTAGCTCTAGGAAGCTCTCCCCGATTTTTAACGAGAAATTTTCGGCAAATCCGTTTTGACGTCTAACAATCGCGTGGTCCTTTCGACATTCTGGCACCTGCGGGGAAATTTTGACTTTTGCTACATGATCCTTTGTTGTGAACGGTGGGCTGTTATAGTCGCAGTAGAGGCGCCTTGTTGCTTTGCGGCTCTTAATTACAAGGGCAAAAGCATAAAGGTAAATTCGATTTTTCACTGCACGTGTTCGCATCATTTCATCAAGTGAAAGTGCCACAATGAAGATGTTAGCGCCTATAACGCTGACTATAGGCGTAACCAGTGTTTTGTTGAAGTCTAGGGCGTGGATGGTTGGTAGCCAGGATCGTGAGAACTGTAAATATTAGCTAGAAAAAAAATATATAATATTTTCATTCCTCGGCTTTTACAGTCGCAAATGTAGTGCGGTAGGGCAGTAGTTATTTCCATATATGGAGGGAAATTGCGATGGGGTTCACGTTTATTGATGACAAAAAGTATGGGGGTCAGTTTAAAAGTATGTAATCCTTTGAAATACCTCTGAAAAAGCCTACATGTAAAATATCTGTTGTAATAAAATAAAAAAAAAAATTGTGTGAGCAATTGCCTGTTTAAAAATTCTTTCAATACAAAATCTATTTTGTAATTGTCTATTTTTTCAATACAAAGTCTATGGTGTAAAGTCATACTATTTTATAGATGATTGAAAGTGTGGTGCAATAAAGTTTTCAATATATATATTGAAAAATAATAAGAAGAAAAAAAAATAAAAACTTGACTTGTTATTGCCTACTGATTGTTCTGCCTGTAGGTAGACGGCCATGTCCCACCATGGGGCTGTTGCTCCAATGAAGAAGAAGAAATCTACTGATTGGAATACAATAAAAAATACAGTTAGAGCAATTACCTATACAGTTATACTTTTTATAAAAAGTGGAATAAAATTTGACAATTTTAGTGCAATATTTATTGCATTTATAAATTCTCAAATTTTATTTCACCATTTATTATTCCACTATATAATATTTTAATTGCAATGCAATAAAAGTATAGGCCAATTGAAAGGTGCAATGAAATTTTCAAACACGATATACATTTATGTTAGTGTTTAATATTTTTTGTGTGTGTGTTTGTGTATTTTCAAACTACTGATGAAGGAATATGTGATATCAATTATAATATTTCAGTCTGCATGTAATATTCTATATATAAAATATGGATTGTGATACAATAAAATATGCTATATAATTACTTGCAGAGTAAAACTTTTAATGTAGAAAAATAAAATCTATCTCAAAGAAATTATGCAATATGATTTTCAAAAATAAGTACGCTAGTGTATTAACTATTCTGCCAAAAAATTTATTCTGCGGGTTGTAATAACTAATTAACTCCCTTACATTATAGCACATGACGGGCCAAGGCCGTATGTCTACTGACAAATTTTGAAACAGGAGATTGTTCCTTTATATATATATATATATATATATATATATATATATATATATATATATATATACACTCATGTCCATAAATTAAGGATAATGAAGTTCAGGCAAAGAAAGAGACAGAAGCAATACAAATTTGACTTATTTGTAAAGTCTATTTATTAAACAAAAGGTAAAGAGCAAAAAATATGCTATATGTTTGACATAATTAATAAAAATTGCGATTTTTACTCCCTGGAGCAAATTTCAAAAAAGAACCTATTTACAAAAAACGGTATAACATGGTTAGTACGATGGTTAATATGGAGTATGTCTCCCGGACGATGCAATACAGGCCTTACAACGCCTAGGCATGCTGAGTATCAAATTATCAATCTGATCTTGGGGAATATTACACCACCCCTCAAGCAATGCCCTCCGAAGTTACGGTTGACAGGTGGAAGGGGTTTGACGGGCTGCAATTCGTGGGCCAAGCATATCCCACATGCTCTATTGAATTCAAGTCAGGTGGGTTTGCTGGCCAGTCCATACGGGTGATATCCTCCAATTGAAGGCATTCGTCTACAATGTTTGCACGGTGAGGACGGGCGTTGTCATCCATAAACAGAAATTCAGCACTCATGGGGCCCCGAAACAAACGTACATGTTGTTCCAGAATGACATCCGATAGATATGGCCTGTCATCGTTACACTCTGAACATGCAGGTCAGTTCTGGAACCAAGAATAATTCCTCCCCAAACGAGCCATCCTGCACCACCGTAACGGTGTCGTTCAATGGTGTTCTCTTGGTGGTAACGGGTACCTGGCGCTCTCCATATGAAAGTCCGGCGAGAATCAGACTGCAAACTAAACCTGGACTCGTCGGAAAACATCACACCAGACCACTGTTGCGGTGTCCACAATGCATGCTCTCTACCCAGGTTAATCGCAGGCGACAGTGAGTAGCGGTAAGTGGAACACATCTGACAGGCCTACGAGCATATAGACCAATGTGCCCTAAGCGTCTGTACACGGTCTGCCTTGAAAATGTCGTACCGGTAGCTGAAGAGAGAGCTGACGAGACAGGTCTGATGCTGTACGCCGTCTGTTTCTTTTGGCAGTAACTGCTAAATACCGGTCCTCATTCGGCGTTGTAACTCGGGGGCGACCTGTGCTGTAACATCTACTCACATTACCATCATCTTGGAATCGTTGCTAAAGCCTGGAGATGACACTCTGAGCTATTCCAAGTTCCTCGGATACTTCCAGCTGGGTACGTCCACATTCCAGTCGTCCGTATAATTCTACCACGTAAAAAAAAAAATCATCCAAATGCTTCCTTTGTGCCATAACTATGCGGTTATTGCACTGAAAGGCTTTTAAAGCGCTTGTGAACAATTTTATTTCTTTGCCACCATTCCTTATATGCCCCTCTCTTACACTCTCGTCATTGTGACGTACTATCCGCGCCATCTGGTGGTTTCCTGTAATCTGCATATTCTTCTTCAAGATGTGTGTGATAATTCTACAGGTGAAATTTTTATTATAGAGTTCAATTTCTGTGTGATTCTGAATTATCCTTAATTTATGGACATGAGTGTATATATATATATAGGGGCCTGAAGAGCCGAGTGGCTGGCGCTGTGGCGCTCGGTACCATAGGTTTCGGGTTGAAGTCCCGGTGGTGCCATGGATGTTTGTAGTGGTTCAGAATCCGTGGCTTATCTTCAAGTTACACACGCCCCCTGGGTAATGCAAAGTGAGTACGTCTGTGCAGCGCTTGCCTTAAGGCATCAGAGACCAAGCTGTCTAAGTGTTTGCCAGCTGCATTAGGAAAGAGAAAAAAATATATATAGGGTAGGATTGTCATCCCTATGTTGGGCAGTTATACAGTTAAGAACACTTTGTAAACGCCTAAATTCAAGACACTGTCTGCAATACAGATGACTGTACGAAAGTTCTTTAAACATGTCTTACAAGGAAATACTGCAATGAATTTTAGATTTCAAGATCTAGTGATTAATACTGTGAGAGGTATTTATTAGTAAGTAATTGCGTAGGAGTTGTAACATCATACAGGCGTAGAGAAGCACAACAAATTTACTTCCATTTAAATTGTTGAAGAAAGAAATGCTTCTCAAACAGTTTATTCAATAATTTCACAAACCTTGAGGTTTCAGCCATTTAAGAAAATTATTTTGTTCATAAAAACGATATTGAATGAATTTTGTTTTTTGGAGCTTTCTTGAGGAGCCAATGTCCAAAGTAGTAGAATAATTGCCTTGAATAATAATAAATTTAACTAATAAAACATAACAAAAATTTAAAAATTAGCTTAATTTTTTTAATTACTTTAAATATATAAAATGTAATAAATTTAAAAAAACATAAAGAAAGTAAAATAAATAATATAAAAATTTTAATCGGCTGGGCCAATATACAGGTTACCTATAAAATTTAGAAATTAATGTAAAAACAAAACGTATAACAATAATCTCAAACAAACTAAGGAAGGAAGAAAAAGTATCAATAAATCATATTCAGGCAATAAATTATGTTCAGCAGTAATCGTTCAAAACTGGGGAAAAAAAAAAAAAAAAAAAGAAACTGATTAAATAAAAACAATAGAATTGCAAAATTTTAAAAAAAAAAACGTAAAAGAAATTTAAAAATGCAAATAAACGATAAACTACAAAAACGATTTCATAAAAACAATAAAAAAAAAACAATAAATTAAAATAAAAAAATTATAGAATTCTAAAACGTTTTTATAAAAATGCAGGTAAAAGAAATTAAAAACAAGTAATATATAAAAAAAAAAATTTTTTTAAGTCAATTCCTACTTTTTTTCACTATATTGCAGAAAATCCTTTTTATAAATAATTTTCATTCATTTTTTAAGTTTATCTGGCGCCATCGATTGGTAGATACATGCAACTTAAATCTAAAAAAACTGGTAAACCAAAATAATGCTCATATATTTTATGAGTAATAATAATAATAAATAGGAAATTAAAGTTGTAAGTGGTCTTTTAATGGCAATATTAGGGTCATATGTCCTCTGGCTGTATTGGCAACGCTAAAGAAGTTTTCTGAAACGTGTTAGGAAGTCTTTCAGAGGAGTAATTTTGATATTATGTTGGCTTTTTGAGTTTCTCATGTCATTTAGCAGATGTGATTTGCCGCAGAGTATTAGTAGAGTCGCGGTTTTTCAATCCCTTCTATTAGTTCACACTCACCCTATTCCTTCTATCTTGTTCAAATTTTCAATCGTTCATAAAATACTTTTTATTCATCCACTCAAGTTCAAATACATTTTTTTTTTTTTGAACGCGTAGTGGATGACACTTGATGTTAATACAGCTTTTCAGATATTAATTCAGTAATGAAATTTAATTAATTAATTTTAGTTTTTTTTTTAGATTCAAGTTGCATATATCTACTAATAGATGGCGCCAGATAAACTTTTTAAAAAAATGAATGAAAATTATTTATAAAGGACTTTCTGCAATAGAGTGAAAAAAGAGTAGGAATTGACTTTAAAATTTTTTTTTTTTTATATTACTTGTTTAGTTTTGAAGTGCTTCCATGATATTTAAATTGGATTGCAATGGGAGATGACCAGACCGGGCAGGAATAAATTATTGCTATACGAATAGCCGTGTATAAAAACATTTATTTCTAATAATGAGAGGAAATATTTTCCTGAAGGTCATGTGAATTTAGTTCTAGTGTGTTCGAAGTCTTATCTCCAATCTAGTTTCAGTGTGTTCGAAGTCTTATTCCAATCTAGTTTCAGTGTGTTCGAAGTGTTATCTTGAGTTGTTGATCAAAATAAATGCCTGAATATTTAGTATCATTTTTCCAAGGCATAATATTGCCGTTAATTCTAATTTGAGGTTTTTTTAATTTTATAACCTTGAAAAATAAATAATATGAAAAGCAATATTCCTCTCATAAACGATGCACACCTGGAAATAGTCCATTAGGTCTTTAATTCTATGACATTCCAAGAAAGAAAGAGAGGGGGGTCAATACAGTTTGCAAAAGATAAACAAATGAGCTGTAAATGAGTAAATGATTATTAGTAACCAAATATTATAGTATAGGATGACAGGAGACTGCTTTTGCATCTTAGAGCTATTTGCTTATCATTTCACGCCTCATTAGCTTTTATTGTACTAGCCCAGGTTTTGAATTTCTAGCTGTCGTAAAAAAATACTTAAATAATAAAATGCAGTTTGAAAGTGACCGCAGGACACGAGTCTGCCTCTGATTTATTGCCGTTGTATTTCTTCAGTTTTCTTATCTGAAGGAATCTATTTTTTGTCTGTTAGTCTTAAATACATTTTTCGTTTATCAAAATGAATATTTATCATAATCAAAAATTTTGCAAATAAAATTTTTTTTTTTTTTTTTGATAAATTCAATTAAAAAAGAGAAGAAATTATTAATAATTCTGCCTAAAATTTATAATCAATCATAACATTCAAGATTTGCAATTTATTTTTGAAACAAAAAATGATGATGCTTAAATTCATGATGCTTAAATTCAAATGCTACTTAAAAAAATATATATATATATGATAGACAGCTGTAAGTGTTTTCCAGCTGCATTAGGAAAAAAACAACAATATTAATTAATTTTATTACAATAACATCATTTGTAATAATATCTTAAAAAAGATACTATTACAAATTTGGAAGTATTATCATATCATAAAGTAAGAGAATCACTTGATTAAAATTAATTTTAAAAATAGAAGAATTGAAGTTGAAAAAAAAGAAATTTCGTTAAAATAAAGTTATCATTTGTTCAAAGACACTGTTAATTGTTCTGAATAGGTAGAATGCGTGTGATTTGATTCTGATCTACTGTTAAAAACTGATCTACTGTGATCTACTGTTAAGTTCTATGTATCCAATAGATTTTTATTTGTGAATAATTTTTTTGGTGAATACGTCTAATCATCACTATCAATAGCACGACATCATCATAGCACGATAGCTGTCTTTGAGCCAAGGCTTTCCTTTGAAGAGATTGCCATGCATTCCTCTGGGTGCATTGGTGACTCAATTATTTATCTTTAGTTCAGCAAATTTTTTCAACTATATATTTATCCATCGCAACTTGGGTCGTCCTTTTCCTTTTTGTCCCTGTGACTGTGTCAAAATCATTTTTACAGGGGGTTTAAATCATTCATTCTAAATACGTGAGCAGCCCAGTTTAATCCTGATCTTAATAAATGTTATAATATCTGGGTCTTTATAGCATTTATAAATTTATGCGTTGTACCGTCTTCTCCAACAATCACTTTCCCTGACACCTCCAAGAATAACTCTTACAATCTTCAGCACAAATATACCCAAATGGGCTTCATCAGATCTTGCCAAAGTCCATGTTTCAGAGCCTTAGACCAAAATCGATCTACTAAGGGTTTTATATAACAAGAATTTAGTTTTCTACATATGAACTATGATTTAAGCAGATTTCTTAATCCATAAAAGGTCTTATTGGCAGATACAATAATCACCTCATCATCTTTTTACTATATAACCATCTAAAATTTAACACCTATAGAACTAATCAATATATCCAATTTTATCTCAAACAAAAATATATGCCAATTTTTTTCCTTTCATTTTTTTTTTTTTTTTTCCTTGAAAAATTATAAAAACGACTTTTATTGGACTTTTTTTTTTTTTTTTTTTTTGTCTATTAAATGCCTAATTTTTTTTTATTGGCATCAAATTTTGTGCCCCCATTAAAAAATGTCGATAGACGTCAATATTAGTTAAATTATTGTAAAAAATAAGGTAGAAATTTTTTACTAATTTGGCTGCATAGTTTTCGATTATCCTTACAAACGCTATTTTATTCTTAATTGCTAACAGATGTAAAAAAATATAGGGAATTCTTGGATAAGATGAATTGGCCTATGCAGCCAATTTATATATGTTTATATTATGTCATGTTTATAATTGTTTATATATGTTTATATATCGATAATTATTATGATATCGATATATTTGATCTCAAGTGAAGAAATATAACTTATGTTTATTTTAAGGAAAATTTTTTTTTTTTGCAGTGAGTGTTAAAAGGATAGTTTTTTTATTGACAAATCTGGTTCAAACGTATATGAATTTTTTTTATCACTTATATGTTTTGACATCACGAACTTTATAGAAAGCAATAACTAGTCAATTCATGATAATAAACTTTTATATAGATTAGTATATTATTAAGGTAAGAAGTAATTAAGTATTTTAAGTGTATCTTTTTTTAACATATAGAAGGTTTTTTTTCTATTTTTCTTTAAAATTTTTGTATTTAAATATTTATAAAATTTATAATTTCAACGTTTTAAGGAGACATAGTAGAAACTTTATTTATGAAGATATTTAAACAGTAATAAAACAGAATGAAAGACCTCAGCTTACAACGCTGTAATAAGTCAAGAACTTATTTTAAATCTAAAGACATCAAAATTAAAATAAATAATTTGACTAATTCATAAATTTTCAGTAATAATCTCTGTCTAAAGTCATACTATATATATATATATATATATATATATATATTCAATATTAATAATTTATTTCTATCTAATCCTTTTCTTTCATATTTTCCATAATAATGAAAATCACGAAATGTGCTACCATAGAATAATTTACGTATTAAATCCCTGAAGTTTTAAGCTTAATATATACTATTATATTCTAGAATTCGCTTGAACACATAGTTTAAAATTATTGATTGATACTGTACCAGTAAATAATATATATATATTTAATTAAATGAAAATAAATATTTTGCTCTATGTTTTTTCTTCTTTAATTTTTTTGTCACGTAATATTATTTGTCATTATTTTATTTAATTCTAAAGGTAAAAATTAGCCTACATACTTGTCTTGCCTTATATATATATATATATATACTGAATATATACCATATATATATTACTGAATATATCCCATATATATTACTGTGAACACAAGGCTAAATAAATATATTTTTTCTTTGCCTTATGTAAAATTGATACTGTGGTATGAACTGATATCTCGCTGTGAGACTAAACAGCTCAGTGACAGGTGATTACTTATTGTAATAATGATGGACTTGAAAGTGATAATGATGAACTGATAATGATGAACTGTCAACAAAGTAATAACGATTACAATTTGTCAGCTTTGACAAGTTTATGCCCTCTCTCAATAATGGACAAGACATTTCTCGAAATCTTCTGTATTATCTTTTTCACTAATGAATAAGGTGACAAATTGGCAACTAATATGATAGCTGATAGTTCCCATACAAGATTAACATGACATACTACTGCAATAAATCAAGCAAAAATTTCTTTAAAATGTCCTGACAGTTCCTGAGAACTATTCTGTATTCATAAAGTCTTAGATTAGCTTACTTTCTTTATTAGTTCGGTTTAATATAAAACGTGTTTTTCGCCCATACAACTGTCACGCTTATCTCCCTCTCTTAGATCTTTAGTCTCCTATTTGGCTGAAATACAATTAGCTGTAACAATATATGGAATATTCTTTTTAGTCTACCTAGAAGACCATCTGTCCTTTAAACAGGTATGAGATATAATGTAATAAATCATCTCCTAATCCGAAAAGTACAGCTGCGTCTGCTAATGTTCACATACATTTAGTACTAATGGCTTGTTATTGAAAATTGCAAACATAAATAATTGTTTTTTTCTTTCTCTCACTTTCTTTAATTTTTTTTTTAACTAGATTCAACAGAATTGATAGATGTGCTATTAATTCTGTCTTAATTTCAAATTCAAAAATTTCAGTAAGCAATTTCAGTAAGCACAGCAATGTATGCCATCCTACTATTTGGTTCTACATACTTATGTGAAGTAGTTGTTTCTGCAATGACAATAATTATAACCAACTACCGAAATAAATTAGTTAGAACTAGATTGGATCAACACAGGGCGTCGACCCAGATTCCGATGAAATTCAATCACATTGCTCAATTAAATTCAAATTATAAATGTAAATTTGTAACTTAGTTTACATATCTGCAAATTATGTGAAATAAATACACAATAATTTGATTTTTGATAACACACAAGATAACATATATATATATATATATATATATATATATATATATATATATATATGAGCCATTTGTTTGCAAGGTGTAGCTACATGCATTACCTAAGTTAAAAATAATAACAATAATAAATTCAAATGAAAAAAAGACCTATAACACTATAGTTGAATGTTTTTTTTTTAATTTTTTAAATTTATTAATTTTTTTTTTTGTATGGTGTAAAGCCAAAAATCATGGGGAAAAAATATTACTATGTTTTTATTATATTTTATTTAATAAAATAAAAACCTTCCTCTTTTTATTGTTAAATTGGTCTGTGACAAACTATTTAGTTAAAAATGTTTACTTTAGTTTAGTTCTACAAAAAATTTACGAATCAGAAAGTCACAGTCTTTTTGTACATTCTCGTTCACTTTTACAATAATTAATTCATATTTAATATAATTTTCTATTCTTTCATTTTTTTAATTAATAAATAATTTTTTTATACAAAATTTAGTTAAAAAAAAATTTTTTTTTTTAAGTATTAAAAATTCATGTGAAATTAAACCTGTAATTATTTGTGCTTTTTTAAAAATTTATTTCTTGTTCATTACAACTGTTCTATTACCTATGTTTTAAAATATATTTTTAATTTTAAATTTCTTTTTATTTATATTCACCTTTTGTTTTACTGTTAATAGAATTAAAACCTATTTGAGAAAGTTTTTGAAGGGGAAAAGCACTGCTATGTAGTAAACTACTTTTCTTTTCTCTAAGTTTGAAACATTTTTCAAAAGAATTATGAGGAAAATGTATTTTAGTGGATCAATCTAAACGAGTTTTATTCACCAAAATTTCAATAATGTTAAAATAGCAACTGTAGTAGCAAAGTATAATTATTACAATGAATGTGAGGAAATGAGGTATTGCAAGTATATCTGCTGTATTATAAATAATATAATTTTCTTTGTAAAAACAAAACAAAATCGCCTAGAACTGAAAATAAATCACAGAAAATAGAAACGATTGAGGCACGGTTTAAAAAACAACCTAATGAATAATAAAAGAGGTTTTTTACAAGCTTTAATATAAATGAATTGCTAATATACTTTCAAATAACAAAAATTCAGAAGTGAACAGAATGCAAATAGAGGCCAATGTAGTGGGCAGTTATCATATTCAAAGTTTTCTTTTTTTTTTTTTAACTGGATAATTCCGTCAAATTTAATAGCAGATCATTTTAAATGAAATGTGTAATCCACTAATAAAAAAAAAAAAAAAAGTTAAAAACTGGACCACAAAAGTTTGATTTATTTGGGCTTCAACAGATGGCACTGCCTGTTGCTCCTGCAGAATAACATTCCGAATATAAATGCCGTAGATTTTTTTTTCGTTTTGCTAGCTTTTTCAAATTCTGTAAGGATCTCTCTTACTTTTTTTTGGTTGAAAGTTGTTTCTAAAAGTATTTAATCTAATTCCTTTTGCATTTTATGAAACAAAACAATTAAACATAATATATTTTAAAATTCATAATACAGAAGCCAAAGTTTGTTTTAACCACTAATGTTTGCCTAGATAAAAGATCTTTAAACTTTTTTTGATCGCGTGCCTTAAGACGAAAATTATTAAAAGTTGTTCCCCATATTATATAATGTATATATGTATGAGTGTACTCAAAAAATAAAATTATTTATTTTAAACAATATGCATTTATATTAATTAATAAATTCGCATTTTTTACAGAATTTAAGATGAACAATGTGATTGCATTTATTGAGTAATATTTACTGAAACCAGACACAATGATAAATGAAAATACATCATACTCACGAGATACATATTTATATAAAAGTATCCTGAGCCTGCGTCTTTGGTGTACCAACAAGTATTTTGTGAACCATTGGGTATGCGTTTCTCACTAATGGAACAAACCACTTGCCTAGATAATAACATTTAAAGAAATTTAACGTGCATATTTGTTATTTAAAAACTGATACATTGTTTAAATATAAAAAATTATTTATTATATTTAAACAACTGATAAAAATGTTTATGTTTTATTAGAATTTTTATAATTTTTATGTCTACTTAAATACGTAAAAGAATCAATAAAAGGTAAGTCGCTGTAGTTATGTTGATTATTAAAACAAATTTCAAATTGGCGGCATTTACTGTCAATAAATTAAATTTTATATTGCAATTGCACGATTGCTACATTTAAATGGATAACAAGCAAAGTATTTGAAAGCAGTATTTGAATCTTCCCATTTAGACTTAGTAAAATATAATCTGATAAAGTGCAAATTAATTTTAACTATATAAAGATAATTTTGTTATTTAAATGGTACTTCTTGCTTTCAATTTGATAAAATCGATTATTGTTAAAATTAAATCGATTAGGATTATTGATTTATGCAATTTCCATCAAAATTTTCCTCTGGTAATAATTTCGAATACAAAAAAATAATTTAATTTATTAATTTCTTCCATTTTTTTAATTTAACTCAATTTCTGCAGTTAAGCAACATATAAACCTTCATTCTACTTTAGGATCACATTTTGATTGATAGTTAAATTAAATTTATTATATTTTTCAATTTTTCTGTAAGCATAATTCAAGTAACTTGATTTTTAACATTTGATTTACAAAAATATGTATTACAATATTAATTTGCCTTTTAGATAATAAATTAGAACTTGCTAAATTTTAATTAAACTAAATTGAGAAAGTAAATAATATAATCTTTTTATCGAAAAGAAAACATCGCTTCCAAATATATGCAGAGAAAAAGTTTTTAAGTTAAAGTGTGGCTAATAAAAGTTACATTAAAATTCTTACAAATGTATTGGAAGAAGCCTATATTCATAAGACAGCTAGCTCACTTACAATTTTAAAATCTAGGATAAGACAGGGCTTATCCTAGAATTTAAAATTATATGTGAGCATTTTGCTAAGAATTGCTGTTTAAAAACTTGTTAAATGCTTCCAATTTTAATGTGAATAATAAAAATACCAAAACAAATTAAGTGTTGATCTTTGACTAATAAGAAAATCAACATTAACTTTAGGTATTTCTTCCATACATTTAAGCCTTCCATTTTCGATTATCTTCCAAGTTTTCTTTAAAATTATTTTTAAATCTATTTTCTTCTATTCGCTCCGAATGAAAAACCTATGGAATTTTCTACACCAAGGATGCACAAACATGTAAAGGAAGGTAGCGGCCGCATGTACTCAATGTATTTTATTAAGACCGCCCTTAAAAAAATCTTCAACAAGTAATATAAAAACAAATTTTTTAAAGTCAATTCCTTCTTTTTTTTTCACTATATTGCAGAAAGTCCTTTATAAATAAGTTTCATTCATTTCTTTAAGTTTATCTGGCACCATCTATTGGTAGATATATGCAACTTAAATATAAAAAATGTAATTAAATTTAATTACTAAATTAATATTTGAAAAACCTGTATTAACATCAAGTGTCATCCACTACAAGTTAAAAAAAATGTATTTGAGCTTGAGTGAATGAATAAAAAGTATTTTATGAACGATTGAAAATTTGAACAAGATATATATAAGGAGAGTGTGAGCGAATAGGAAGAATTGAAGAAAAAAAAAAAGAACAGTATTCTCAAAATTACAGCAAAATAATAAAAGCAAATAAATAAAAGCAAAAATAATAAAAAGCAAAAAAATAATACGATAAAAATAATAAAAGCAAATATATTAGATTATATTTCAAATTTAATTAAAAACAAATATTTTTGATAATTTAAAAGTAAAAAAAAATATAGAATACATTAATAAGAATACTCAAACACGATCTTTTCAAATGTAAAAAATTAAGAATAATAATGTCCAGAAAAAATAACCTAAATTAAAATCAGACAATTTTTTATATTATTGCCAATTTGTAGTTACATTATTTTAAAAATTGAACAATATATATTAAATGAATAATAAAAATATTTGATAATAAAATAAAAATAATTAATAATTAAATAAATAAATTAAAATCAGACGATTTTTTTATTTCCAATTTGTAGTTACATTATTTTAAAAATTTAATAATATATATTAAATGAATAATAAAAATATTTGATAATAAAATAATAATAATTAATAATTAAATGAATAAAAATAATTAATAATTGAATGAATAAAATAATTAATAATTATTAATTAATTAACAATTAGTTATGAGAAAAAAGAGATATTATTAACCAATTATTAATTAATTAATGATGAGCAAATGAGAAGAAAGAGCGGCTTGAATATAAGAATATTTCTCCCTTATGAAACTAAGATTAATGAATTAAATTTAATTAATGAATTAATATTTGAAAAAACTGTATTAACATCCAGTGTCATCCACTACAAGTTCAAAAAAAATTTATTTGAACTTGAGTGGATGAATAAAATGTATTTTATGAACGATTGAAAATTTGAACAAGATATATATAGGGAGAGTGAGAGCTAATAGAAGGAATTTAAAAATTATCTAGCATGTACATGTTCCATTTCTTTATGCATAATAAATTCCAATTAAATAAGTCCATTATAATAATCCGTATAATAACTTAGTCCATTATAATAAAAGCTGGAACTTTATTGACAAAAGATCTTATGTTCTAGTCTGCAATAAAACAGAATGAAATATTTTTTCAACATATAAAAGCTAACTTTTATAAAACTATAATTTGATTATGATCTTTATTTTAAACTTCCATTAAAATATGAAAATTTTTCAAAAAAAAAAAAAAAAAAAGAAAAAATTACATTTTCTAACTAAAATGGACATATGATGAGAAGGACAGCAAGTGAAACATCGATTGGCTGTAAGCCCTTATTCTGGAATGATTATAAAAAAATTAATTATATTGGCTAATTAAAAAAAAGATGTGGCTAATTATAAAAAAAAGCTCCATCTAAAATAAGTCAATGCTTAAACACATGGCTCAAACGAATTAGAGAAGGAAAGAACTTTCATTTCAGTTTTTTCAATTTCAGAAATCTTTGCCAATATCGAAATGAAAAGAGATGATAAAGGTAATTCTATTTCTTTACAAGGTCAAAAGAATAATAGCAACTTAATGGAATATTAGTAGAGAAAATTGCATGAGAAAAAAATGGGAAAATCGTACAGTTGATTTATAGCATGATTGCCTAGGGATAGAATTAACTAAATTGAGCGAAACGACCTCTAAAGAAATACGGTCTTTAGGATAATTCTTGGTATGAATCCAGAGATGTCTTATCATACTATTAAGAATACAATGCTTAAATACTTCAAAGTAACACCTCAAGTAGGGGGCTCGGTATGAACCATAAATAAAGCGGGCATAGGAATTATCAACTTTCAACAAGTGTGTCACATTATCAAAGAGCCGTTCAGCAACTCTTCGTCATTGACTGTATGAATCTCTTCGCTTTGTTTATTTGTGTTGCACTAAAAAAAAATTACTTTGGTGTGTAAAGAAAGTGTTTGTGTCTAGAAATTGTGTCCAGAAATTCGTAAAAAATATCCCTTTTATTTTTCAATTTCTTATTTTGAATGAATATAGCATATTTTAATAACATTTTATTGAGTATAAGCGATTCATATTAAATTTATATCGTGGCGTGACATAATATAATATATTAGATAGAAAATTTTTTGTTTTGATGTATAGTTATAATAGTCATCTATTGATCAGAAGTAATTTTAATTAATTTTAAATAAGTACGGCACTTTTAGATTTTTCAAGCTTAACAAATGCAATGGCAGGTTGATAATTTTATGGTGGCTATGTATACTATTTAAAAGAGGAGAAAAGAATAAGAATATTATACAACCATTCGTAAAACAAATTTTTATTATATGGTTTTTTTTTTTTTTTTTTTTTTTTTTTTTTTTAGTCCAATTATGTATATGGAATGTAACAATATAACTTCAAAAAATGAAGTACTTTTTTTTTTTTTTTTTTTTTTTTACGAATTTGAGGTTGGGGCTTGACGATTACATGAATTTTTATCTATTATTAAGAACTTTATTAAGGATAAATAATTACAAACGTATTGATTTTATTTCATATATATAATAGTAGCACTTTTTTTTTTGTCTTACGGGAAGAGTTTTGACATTTCATTCCCAGAGGAGAGGAATGTATGTCATTTGAAAAATATATAATAACTCATCACTCAAAATTTGCGTACTGAATTTGATCACTCAAATTCGCATAACCCATCACTCATCGTGCTGACAAGCAGTATTGTTGGTAGTTATATTACATGATTAGTGTTTTATACTAATAGGAACAAATTGCCACTCAAATCTAATAGTTGATATTCCGTATCCTGTATAATGAGACTCAGGAAATTAGCAAATATCTGTGCGACCTTCACAGGTCGAAACAACTACGGATTGAATATGAACTATACCATGAGTTGTTCCTCGTGATTGGCGATCGACCACGAACTAAGACATGTTTACTCAATGAGAAGAGAGGGATATTGAATATCCCCCTTGACGGATTGTCTAAAGAGGTTTTTCGGTAATGAAAATGAGGGAGTTCTGCCCTCCCCCCACTCCACCCATCGTACCCTCTTTTCGCCGGCAATGAATTAATTCGATAATATGGATTTGGACAATGTTAAACCAAATGAATACTCGCCAGCACCACCTTTAAGGAAATAACCGATGAGTACGTCCTGATTAATCAGGCCATGCTACGGCAGGTGTCCCACTACAAAAGTTAGGCAGACCCAAACTGCAGCAAAGATTGTGAAGCAAAAGATGGACGATTCGGCCACTTCCAAACTTCACAGCGAAATGCCCGATCTATATAAACTGATTGAAGGCATCACATACGAATTTGGAATAGCTCTGTTCCAAATTCCGTCCAATCACCGAAATTGAGTACGCGAGAGATCTACATCTACAGACGCGACGAGTCGACCAGAAGTGTTATTTTCTTTGAAGTGACTAAATAGACTGGAGTTTTCAGCCTGGTTTTCAAAGTGAACCCCTTGTGGTTTCGTGTATCACGCCGTGTGATAATTAAGAACTGCCGCAGACCAGGCAATTAGATTCGACGTAGACTCGAGACTTTGGAAGGAGCTGCACTTTGATTTACTCGTGCTGGCACTTTTGATAAAATTTATATTTTTAAATCCTTATTTCTTTGCATAATAATGCAGAATCATTATTAGTATATATATATATATATATATATATAGTGCTTGTAAATAAATTAAAATGTTCTCATGAATCTGAAAGTGGTTCTCTTCTTGAAGCCGTTATAGGTTTAATATAGGTCGAGACGTTATAATAATAATTTTAAACGTTTTAAAGGAATATTTAAAAAAAAAAAAAAAAAAAAAAAAAATAGATAACAAATGTATTTACGCATAGAGGGGGAGAATTTTCATTCTGTTTTGCTTACAATTGTAAGAAATTCTCAAAAACTGCAGATGACATTTACTACTGTGTCCAAAAAGTAAGACCCATTTTTTTCAATTTAAAATTCCCGGGGCTTATGGAATTTCAATTTTTTTTTCTGTTTTATGTTGCTGGCACTGCCCTTGACATCATTTTAAGTCAAAATATTCATTAGTGTTTAAATTACGCTTGGCTTTGTGAGACGCTAAAACTGATTCTGACGATTTTTAAAATGTCTGAATTAATTGAGCAAAGAACTTGCATTGAATTTTGCTTGCGGGAACGTATAAAATGTTGCAGAAGGCATTCGGTGACAATTCCTTTTAACGGAAAGAAATGTTTAGACGTGTATAAAACAGTTCAAAGAAGGCAGAGAAAGCGTTGAAGACGAAGAGCCCTCTGGTCGACCATCAACCTCAATCGACGAAGCTCACGTCCGAAAAATTAAAGATTTGGTGCATGCAGACCGTCGATTTACAATTAGAGACCTTGCTAATGATGTTGGAATTTCAAAGGATCGGTCAATTCCAGTTTGGGCCTCAAACGTGTCAAATTTCAATTAGTACCGAAAAATGCCGAATGCGCCAGTTCACTGCATTGATTCTTCGTGACTTTTTCGCCAAAAAATAAACCCATATCGTTCCACAACCTCCGTATTCACCATGCGACATCTAGCTATTCCCCAAACTCAAAAGACTACCTGAGGACACCGTTTTGAGTCGATTGAAGAGATTCAACGTGAATCCCTTTGAAGGCCATCCCTGCTGATGACTTTTTAGCATGCATTGAGGATTGGGAAAAAAAGTTGGCATAAGTGCATTGTGTCCGGGAGGGGGGATTACTCTGAAGGCGATGAAATAAGTTTGGAAGAATAAATAAAGAGTTTTTGAAAAAAAAAAAAAAATTGGTCTTACTTTTGGGCACAGTAGTAAGTAGTATTTTCCTTGGTAGTCCAGTAATTAGTAGCCAATTAATAATCCAATAACTACTAGCCTTCCCCTTAGTAGTCGCAAGTTTAAACAAGAACGCACATTTTAATTATGGACTTGTGTGTCTCAATCCGTCAACCACCCCCTAGGTGCATCTGACAACAACAAAATCGTTATGTTTAAAAGTAGTATATAGCAAAAACAAGTGATATAGGTATATACAACCATTAATCCTTGAATACTTCGTAGTAGAGATTATTAATTTTTTTAGATTTTTTTTATAATCAAAAAAAAAAAATTATATCAAAAATATCTTTTTTTTTACAAATTTAAGAGAGAAAAAAAAAAAGCAAAATGATTTCAAAGTATTGTTGCATGAAATTTTCTGACTAAATATCAGTTTTAAAAAAAAATTAATACCTATTTTAATCGTAAACCAATCCTGCTATTGAATTTAGAGAATTAAAATTGAATTATTATAAAAGAATTGGAAAGAAAAAAAAGGATTGCAATTAGAAGTTAATGATTGCACCTGCATAATAAAGTTTTCCGCTAATAAAACATCTCTTTAAACAAATATTGCTTTTTACAAAACATTGTCTTTTCTCCCTCATTTACATCGGCGTCGCTTTTAAATGGCATTCTCTGGTGCACGGAAACAAAATAAATCGTAATAATCCGACTCATTTCAAGCATCGAAAGGAACTAAAATAGATACTTTCCTTAACGATCCTTAATTGCTTCTTTTCTTAACGGGCGGTCCGCGCGAAAATTAAAGCATTAAAAACCATCCACCAGCAATTCTGCGACAAAACCCTTTTACCATCGTTTACGCTGGGGCCATTTATATATTCGCTCAATCCAAAAACGTTTACCGGAAAACGAAGGGAAGGGGGTCCATTAACTGATCTTAATTAAGGCTAGCTGAATTGAAATGATAGAACCAGAGGAATGCCCCCAAAAAAGCTGTTAAATACTCCCCCACTCCATTGTGTTCTAAACACCTCGCATTTATTACGAGGGGGGCACAGACGCTGTTTTAAATGAGCATCGGGGATTTCCAGTTTGTGGGGGAGGGATATAAATATACACACAAACACCCATCAACCTCCATGCATTGCCCATTGCTGAATTGTTGTAATGGTTTCAAACGAGGCATTAGAAGAGGGAGGGGTAAACGATAAAAAAAAATAAATAAACGGTCGTGAAGGGAGGGATGAAAAGACTCTTTAGGGGGAGGGGGTGGAGTACCGGAGACTGGCAGGAGCAAAACCAACATCCTAATGAAGGCAATCGTTCGGACAGGAAATTAGAATCATCGCTTTTCCAGCCCCACCACCCCCTTTACCAGTTATCGCATCTCCTATTCCTGTTGGCGCTTCAGATTCAGGGAGCTTATCGAACCTTTTCCGTTCCACCCTTCGTCACAAAAGCCCATTTAGACCCTCCCTGCATCCCCCCCCCCCAGACGAGAAAGAGAGAGAAAAAAAGAAAAATAATAGGCACCAAGAGGAATAAAAAAAAAAAAAAAAAAAATGCATAAAAGAATCAACCCCCAGACACGCGTGGCAATGCAGTGGTATAATACGAAGGACCCCTCACTGTGCGAGATTCATATCTAGTAAAAAGCGAACTTGTAGTTTCTGAGGTCCCTTGCATGATCTTAGGGATTAGTTGATTATTCACTTAAAGCCACGGGGTGGGGGAGAATAAGCTATTAGATACATACCCTCTCCCTCCCAGTGTTGTCGAGGTGGGGTGGTTGGAGTGAAATATGATCGACGATGCGTTGATGGTCGAATTTGGACATAATCGTTTTGTCCAATTACGGTTCACTCCCGGTGTTTTTCGCCTGCGACGCGTCCATATACAACGGATTTTAATAACCTTGCCCGAAATTGTGGTTTCGTTATAGGAGGTATTTACGAGCAGCTTTTTGTGCTTTTTTTGCTTGTTGTTTTGTTCGGGTAACGACATTTGGTTTCCCTTTGCGTGTTCGGCATCTTGTGCTTGATTAAGGACTCTTAATTCAGCTGAATTGCTGTTCAGAATGTCAGGGAAACAAAGAGGAAGTGCAATTGCAAAACAAAGTACGTAGAGATTTGAGATTGGATTAAAAAATTATCTCAATGTTCTATATAAAAATGAATAGCAATCTAAACATTTAAAAAGAACTGGCTTTAGCAATTTTTAGTTTTTGGCATCATGTAAAAATTTCATTCAAAACACTGCTTTTTTAGAATAAAGGATTTTTTTAAATTTTTTTTACAAAATTAGGTGGCTGTAAACCTGCTTGTAAAAAGCAAAATACTCTTATCTTAGGAATATTCTTGAATACTATAAATTCTTCTACGTGTTGTTAAACATATTTATACCTAACAATATGTTTAACAGCAAATAAATATACAATGCTTATATATATATATATATATATATATATATATATATAAAACTTATTCAAAACTTATTAAACTTAAAACAAAAATTAACAATTACCTTATCAGACCAATCGTCTTATATTGCAGTATGCTGGCCATTAAATAATTCTAAAAACTTAGGCTGTTAATTTTTGAAAGAAAAATACTTTGAAACATTTTTGGTACTATTAGGCAAAACAATGTCTACAGAATACAATATAACCACGGAATTTACAAAAGGAGGAAGAGAAATGCCTCCCATTAGATGAGTTGATTCAATCGAAAGAGATCTAAAGGGTGTAGAAGTTAACAAGAGATCTATTGCCGTGGACAAAAGTCAGATGGAGACTGCCTTGGCAGGTAACAGGCTGTAGTGCTGACGAAGAAGTATATATATATATATATTGTTGACCATCGGTGAGTCTCGTGTTTCACTTATGTATGCCACGAACAACCCATCGAAGGGGAGAGAAGGACATTTCTTTCGGTGCGACTTTAAAAATAACTGATTACATTTACATATCATATGGTAGAAAAACACCACAAGTCAGCTTTGCTACCGATATGAGACGCTCTACCCCCATTATCATAATCGTTATCCAGTACCTTAGTTTCTGAACTATATATCAATATAAGTGTGTCTGACAAGTAGATATGAAAGTAGATTTCCCTAGGGCCCAAAGCAAGGGGGAGGGGAATAAACATAGTGACACGGAAATATTTATTGGAAAATTCGCTGAGTTATTTTTTTAAGTATAATTCACCACCGGAACTGATACACTTGTCAACGTGACCGTATTGTGTCCTAGGACAGGAACTAGTGTGTGTCAGGCAGCTACACCTTTGTCTTATTTTGAAAAATGCTGACCTGTTAGGATTTTTTTTGTGAAAAAACGTTGGTAATAGCTGAGAATTATGAGAGAATGGTTATGGGATGGATGGTTAAACACCCTTTGCCATATTTAATTTCTGATGGAGATGTATTATGAATTGCAAAATAATTGGACATAATTATTATTGAAAGACGGGTGAAGACTTAAAGGAATTTTAGGGGTAACAGCCCGCATTTTCGTGTCGTGTGGGAGGAAATTTACAACAGCCAGCTTGACTATCGATGTGAGACGCTTTACACATATTGCCACAATCTCCATCGAGCCTTCTGGTTTCTGAAAGCAGTGGCTACAATTATACTGCCAGCGGATTCAAGGCGAGATGTCGTTGGGCCACGAGTTAGCAGCAATAACATTCTTCAAATTAATCACGAGCAATTCCTGCAGCATATTACTAGGATTAAGACAACTCAGATATATTACAAATTCATCAGATAAACAACTGATTTTCTGATGTGGCCCAATAGCAAATTTTTGTCAGATATATGCATAATGAAAGTATACAGGATTTCGAAACAACAAGGATGCTACTCTTAAATTGAACGAATTTTTCTCAAATAAAAATTTAAAAATAGTAACATCAGTCTTCACAGAGGATGATCGGAAAATATTTTCCTCCGAAACTTCTACTGCGGTATACTTATAGAAGAGTTCAGAATTGTATGAAGAACTTTTGCAATGCTGTCCGGCTCGTGGTTCAGTGACAGCGAGTTCCAGCTGGTGGCATAGGGAGAAGGCTCAGTCCGCTGGCGGTTTTGTTGTAGACGCTGTTTCAAAAAGCAAAGATACTCGATAGCGTTTGGGAAATTCAGCTCTTGCCTTGTGAGTCTGAATACCTAGTGGTTTTTTCCCCGTGTTTTCTCCCATACGCTACACAATTTTGGGCAGTTTCCTTAAAAGACCTCCCGGAAGGCACTGCTCCCCTTCTTCCACGACTCGGAGCCAAGTCAAATTTTTACCTACGGGTGCTCCATCACAACAGAACCTTCTTTCCCACCCTCCTTTCTTCCCTGAGGCCGCACGAGTTCATGTAGTCGGTCTAAAATGTTGCTATGGACCAGGCGAAGTGGGATAAGAAAAGAAAAAATAAATAAAAAAAATATAAACATTGTAATGCCATTAAAATCACTAATTTCAAAAAAAAAAATAGGCTTTTAATAGTCCTCTATTTTTTAAACCCATGCAAGATATAAATTTGAATTCTAAATCGTATTGCTACATCAAAATATGGTGACTATAAAAAAAAAAAAAAAAGGAACATTATTATAGTTGAAAGGAGAATTTGTTATATTTAAATTTAGCAGAAATTCGTCTTTATTAGTTTTTTTGTTTTTGCCTCAATGAATTATGGTTATAAAACTGTATTAGTTGGCAGATATAATTCAAAATTGAATGGTTTAAACATGTCCTTCTTCAAAGAAATAATTTTAACATATTTAACGTATAAAATTGAAATTTTAGTAAAAAAAAATATTAATATAAAAAATAGAGTAGAAAAGGGACCTTACTGAGTTATAGATACTTTTATAATTGAAATAAATATTTCAAATGAATTCAAAAGCTATATCCATCTAAAATATCTGGAGACATAATCTGAATAAATACTTTTAAATAATAAAGTTTTGATATTGAAAATGAAAATTGAATTTATAAATATTATTGTATTGAAAGGAATAATGCCAGTTATTTACCATTAAATACTCAAAGAATTTGTGGGTCTACTGAAGCCAGTTTAAATTTGAATTTCCCAAACATTTACTTAATAAATTTTAACTCGTGATTAGAAAGAAAATCCCAACACTTTCTGAAAGGCTATAAATATATTTCTACCATTTTGCACTACGTATTTATGAGAAGCGACATTTTCAATATTAACGCTTATAAAATCAAAAAATTGGCCAACCATAAAGAGTTGAACAATGTTAAAATTTTATAAAAGTAGACAGGTGCACTCAGCTCATGAATATTTGGACTTGTCATTATTCCAAAATAAAACTATATTTTTTAAGTACATTAAACAGCTAATATACTCTAATAAGAATCATATGTATTATAAAGTTTGTATTATAATAACATAGGCAAGTATTATAAAGTTGTACATTGAATATAAATTCAATGTATCAATTTTAGGTGTCAGATATTCAACGTATCTAAAGAAAATTTATTTATTTTATTGTCAAAATTATTTTAATTTATATTTCTAATATTTATAGTATTATATCTATCATCATCATGATCACCATCATATTTGGTTCAACAACTCATGACCAAGGCCTTCTGCCTATTCTATATAGAGTATATCTAGGACCATGAAAAATATTTTGATTGGGTAAAAGGGCAATTCCATTTTTGTTTAAGTATTTGTAAATTTTATATTAATAATATTGACATTCTGGTATTTTAAACTATTTTTAACGTAAAAAAAAACAAAACACTCTGATTTTATCTTAAAAAACAGTAATTTTTCAGCAATATATCGTTTAGTTTAAAGCTTCAGGACTGATAAAAGCTATGTTTTGTAATGAATATTTGGATGTATGCCATTTGAAATCTTATATTTTGAATGGATTTAATGATTTGTTACTATTGTTATCTAAAGGGGATAATACCGAATTCATGCATGATTTCAAAGGTCAGGGTATGTCTACTGGAAACGATATGGGTCAATGTGGATCGCTCACTTGAAATCTTTTTAGTCCACTTAACAAAAGAAGTGACTGCAGCCTAAGGTTGAACAGACTTTTAGCTTTTTCTTTTTTCTTTCACCATTTGAAGAAAAGAACGGTGAAAGAGCAAGATTGACAGGTGACAAGATTGACGGGCAAGGTGTGAACAATGAATGTACTGTTCACACATTCACCGATAGTGAGAAATTTTTTCGTTCTAATGCAGCTGGCAACCCCTGACAGTTGTCTTTGATGCCTTAAGGGAAGTGCTGCACAGACATTACTCGTTTTGCTTCTATCCAGGGGACGCGTGTAACTTAAGATAAGCCACGGACGCGGGTAACAATGCCCCAGACGCTTTCTCCAGAGCATGATCCTATTAGGGACTGGGACCTACGGTTTAAAGTGGATTCGAACCACTACAAACGGGATTTGAACCACGATACCTATGGTACCGAACGCCAGATCGCTAGCCATTCGGCCTCAGGCCCCATAGTGAGAAAAAATAAGGCCAGTAAAAATGTACAATCTAAAAGACAGCAAAGCAAAAGTGTTGTAGCACAACGATCTATGGAGTGCTTTATAAAAGAAAAATTTTATCTATCGTAAAAGTAGTAAGCAGACCAAAAAATTGAAATAAAAACTATCTTTGGAAAGGATAAGAACTAATTGGAAATGAAAATTAGTATTTAAATAAAATTAAAATTTCATAAAATTTGAAAATTGTTTTACTTATTATTACGAAATGAAAATTTAACGAACAATAACTACATCAAAATCTTAGTATTTAAAAAAAATAATAATATTTCATGTTAGACAAGATTTATAGCCCCTTTCAATTTTTTTTTTTAAAAACTTTTTCTTTGTTACATTAAATGATCTTATATTACTTTCACAATTTCTGAATTTATTTGCTGAAACATACATAGCAAGATGTCTTTAATAAACATTAAAAAAATAAATATATTGCTGTCGAAAGAGTCAATACTTTAATGACACTTAATTACGAATTTCTCATCAAAACCTATTCAAAAACATTTACACAAAACTTTGAAATATAACGAACATTTTATAATATTTCTGCTATATCTTTTAATAGCCGTACATAATATTTAAAAACAATGATAACTAACACTAACAGTTATAACTTCCTTTTACATGTTTTTATTTATTTTTATCAAGGGGCGAACATAATATTGTCCTGTTAAAGAGATCCGTGGCGTCTCTATATAAAGTAAAAAAAATTGAAGCTATAAAATAAAATGTAAGTAAGAGTATAAGTTATTTAAAACAGATTAATCTCCTCGCGCAAACACGAGAAACTTTCATTTCAAAGTTGAGTTGCTGATTTTCGTGATTTTATTCTATGTGTGTTTTTAAACTGGCATTTGTGTTCTATGTATAACGATAGATCTATATCAAATCACGTGCTCTGTAGTTCATTTTGAAATTATTGGCTTTCCTCAAAAATATAAACAGATTATTGTTTCAACATCTTGAAAATAGTGTGTGAGGATCAGTTTATATTTATAAAAGTTAATTTAACCGTCACTTAAGAGGCTTCTCTGTCTGAAATGGGTAGTGCTTCTTGTAGTATTTGAACAATTGCTTCTTCATAAAGTTTTACAGTTATAAAAATTTTATTATATTCTTGTCACAAGTGAATTAGATAGTTCTTGGTGAGAATTCTGCTCTTTAGGGTTCCGATTACGCCAAGTCACTTTTCTGCGCCAAATTGCATCGCCAAAACCGCAGTATTTTGTAATCGCAGCAGCCTTTTGTTTGTTTCGCCAAAACCGCAAGGGAAACAAAATCGCCTTACAAACAAGCGGAACTCTAAAGTACAGAACTTTTGTTCTCGTAATATTCTGACCAATTGCTTCATAAACTTCTTGTTATTGAGCATTGGCATATTCCCACTTGTATTCGTTCAGCAAAATAGTATGATCACACACGATAAATTGAAATTCGTGAAAAGATTTCAGTTTTTTTTTTATATGGATAATGTTGTGTACAAAAAATATTAAATTCTTTTCTTTAAAATTAATGATATTTTCTTGAAGAATGATATCTGAGAGATTTGACTCAATTTGTGGTGAGATTTTTCATGGTTTTATGGTAATTGGAGGATATGTGACTACATGAAATACAGGTGATGAGTATGATAGGTATGAAGTCGGGGCCATCGAGATAAGTCAAGTCAGGAACGCAATGAATGAACATTCTCGTCGAACCCAGTGCGGCCCAGTCTTTTAATCTGCTATTCGTCTATAGAACATTTCTGAGAACTGCCAGGGACTACGATATGTCCCTGCCATATCGTAGGGGACTGCATACAATAATAAAAAGGGCTTTCTTCGACTGACGGTTTTAGTGTTGAAATTCTAAAATTCTTCGGAATTTAAAATGTTAAGGAATGTACTAAAAGTATGAATGACAATGTCTGACACGATTGACAATGATTGACACGCCAATTTACTTCTTTTTTTTTTCTCAGTCTCAAATGCTCCTATTGACATATGATAAATTGAGCAAACGGGTGACATTCTCGCATTCACGTGTGAAAATTTCTCATTAGAGTCCCCACTTATACACGTTATTTGTGATTGAACTTTCTTTTATGTTTTTTTTTTCTTTTCTTTTTCTTTTCCTTATCTACCTGCTGTTGGGCGTGAAATAATGAAGTAGTTCTTTCAGCAGAAAAAAAAGAAAAAAAGGGACCTTCGTCTTATGATAGATCTATGCAATTTTTTATCTGTTGTACGTGAAATAATAAAGTAATGCCTTTATTATTGTGATAAACAAATAACTTCTAGTAAATAACTAACGTTAAAATTCTAAAAGCGTGTTATTTATTGGGATTTTTTTTAAAGTGTTAAGGAATCTACTACAAGTATAAAGGACAATGATTGACAAGGAAATTCTTCTTCTTTTTTTTTTCTCAGCCTCAAATGCTCATATTGACACATGATAAATTCAGAAAATAGGTGACCTTATCTATTTCACGTGGGAAAATTTTCATTAGAGTCACTGCTTATACAAGTTATTTGTGACTTTTAACTTTTGAAGAAATGCGATTGTATGAAATACAGGTGTGTGGAACAGTCGAGTACAGACAATGTGTGAACATTCGAGAACGGATGAATAAACTCAGGAATATGCCAATGTTTAATAATGCACGAGATATATGAAGCAATTGATTGGAATACTACAAAAATGACCAAATTCAAATAGCCATAGGACTATAGCAATGTTGAACAAATCGAAAACTTCATGAAGAATGAATTGTTCGAGGATCTCTAAAAAAGAATATACAAAAGTAAGATAAATATAATCGTAAATGAATAATGAAGTATTCCCAATTCTACAAGAAATGTTATCGCATACAATACCCAAAAGAATATATCAAAGTTTGAAAATATTAGTCGTCAATGAAGAATGAAGTGTTCCAAATTTTACAAGAATCACTATCACATTCAATAGCCAAAAGAATATATCAATGTTTGAAAATTCTTGGCATAAATGAAGAACGAAGTATTCTAAATATAATAAGAAGTGCTATACAGCTCCATAAGCATGAGAAAATGCCAAAAGTGATAAATGTGAAATTTCAAGAAAAAGGAATTGATCAACGTACAACGAGTACTTATAGCTGTTGGATATACAAATGTTTAAAATCCCAAGCCAAGACGTGAAAAGTACTACAAAACACTTCAAACAAAGCCAAATTCTCCAGAAAATTAAAGAATTTTCTGGAGATTCTGGATTTTCTATGGGCTCCTTAACTCTTGAAATGCTTTATGAATAACGTTAGTCTTAAAGAACGTTATTCATAAAGCATTTCAAGAGTTAAGGAGCCCAAAGTACCATTTTTCGCCAAAATTTGAAATTGAGTTTTATTTGCTTGGCCCTCATTTTTGGATAACATCACGGACCTCTAACCAGGACAACATCATGTTCACACATGATAATAAGTAAAAAGAAAAGAGACCCTCGTCTTTTGATAGATCTATGCTATTTTTATCTGTTGCAGGAGAAATAATAAAATAATGCCTTTATTCGTGGTAAGCAAATAACTACTACAATAATTAGTAACTTACTAACTTCAACGGTACATGAGACAACGATGCTGTAGCCTTCTTTTCTAATTAAAAATATTTTTTATGATCGAATCTAATCAACAAAATTCCAATTTTCATTCGTTATAAATTGGTCTATGGGTAGTAGTATCAGCTATTCTGGTAAAAGTATATTTTTAGTTCATTAATATCCTATATTATTAAATTGTTTTGCTCTATCTGCAAAAGTCTACGATATATCCCCAAATAAAAAAGGGAAAGAAGTCTTCAAAGGTTATCATTCGAGTAATTTGAGTTAATGCAATTTCTAATTCTCTTATATATGTTGTAAATTAAATAAATGACATGAAATATCTAATTAAATCTATTAAAGCAACCCAAAACAGCACATTCCAAAGTAAAAATAGTTACCAATGTAAAAAAAATAATGTTAAATATATAAACGTATGGGACAAAGTAGTGTCAGTTTTCAAAGAGAGAAGTAAACAACATAAATTCGTTTCGATTAAGAAACTATATAAACCAAAGGCAATTAAATATTTATTGATAGTCAAAGAATAAAGCCAGTACAAAATATTTTCTTAAACATTTTCTCTCTACTATAAATAATATAAAAATTTTTCTTTGGAACACTTGCCATTAGTTAAATACTGTTACTTCCCCAGAACAATATGATGACCAATATATTTACTCAATGTACTTCCCAGAACTTTATTATATTTATTTATATTCTGTATTTCAAACTCAGTAGGAGTATTTATTACTAAAATATTTGGGTTAATTAATTCTATTAGCAATCTATTTGTACCAGCCCACCAATCTAATGCCATCTTGTTCACCAGATATGAATCGATTTGATTTCTATCTTTGGGGTCTTATGAAAGATGTGGTTTACAAGAAGAAACCTTATTAGTCTCAAAAATCTAAAACTTTCGCCTTTGCAAGCACTTTTAAATTTGTAATTGACAATTATGTAACTAGGTTAAGCTATTGTATCACTTTTGGGGGTTATCACTTCGAAACCCTTCTGCATTAAATTCCTTTTCCACATTTTCTACAATGAATAAATGTTTGTAGTATTATTCGAAGACTAAAAAGAGTTATTTTAGTTAAAAAGTTGTTGGTTAATTAAAAGTCATCCTATATTTACCTTTTCATTGACTCGTCAAAGTGCATTGCATTTTTAAACAATAGTAAAAAAAAAACTTTTTTTCAAACTTTTAAAAAAGAAAAAAAATATTGGAACTAATTTTTCCACTAAATTATAAAGAGCTCGAACTTTCTAATTCGTCAGAAAATTTTAATTAATTTTTTTTTTAGAAAATTAATCACAATTTTCTTATACTACAAAAATCATTTCAATGACAAATGTAAATTAAAGTTCTATTAGAAAGGTAGAGTGGATGAGTTTTGATAATCGCCGGTGGAAAATTCAGGTTAATAAATTTAAAAATGTCATGCCTTCAATCCACACTCTGTCAAAATTGAAAATTATTTATTGTATTACCTTTTAAATTTTTAAAAATGCAAATTAAATTTAATTGTAATACAAAATCAAAGACAAAAATAGATGAATATACTTAATTTTAATATAAATAGAATTTGTGCTTCTCAGAATATAAATGTTAATACAATAACAATTCCTCAACTATCAATAATTCGAAATCTAGAATAATTAAATAATGGTATTATTTATTTAATTATTCAGATAAAAGACATAAGGAAAATTTTTTTCTAGAAGGCAAACCTGAGAATTGGAGCTCTTTACATCTTGTAAGAGGTATCACAACTCAAGTTCTTTTCAAGGGTTTTTAAGGTTGTGCTTCCGCACAATTTCACCAACAATGAATTTCGTGTGGGAAAATATATTGTTACCGGTTATTTTAAAGAATACCCATGAAATTCGCATTCGGCGTTTTTACTTTACCTGTATGGTTCTTGGGATTTTCTTACTAACCATAGCCATCCCTTTTTCCTTTGAATTATTTCCTCCCTGAATTTCACCTACAAGGAATGCACTAACAGTGAATTTCGCGTGGGAAAATACATTGTTAGTGATCATTTTGAAGATTACCTACGACAGGGAGGGGCAAACTTTTTCGGTCGTGGGCCAAAAATAAATAAAGTTTGGCGGGCCAAGATAAATTTTTCTAAACTTTTAAAAACAATGTACAAGTATTATAATTTAAATATGTTAATGAGATGAATGAAATTGCGATTTCATTTTTAAAATATTGAGGTTCGAAGTGAGATGTACTGATTCTAAGGAACGTGGCTAAATGCCCATCTGTCAGTCTACTTCTGAAATAATTCTTTCTAAGGTTCATAGTTGAAAACACTTGTTCACATATATAAGATGAAGCAAATATAGCACTGATTTTCACCACTATTCACAATGATGCTATATGTCCGAAATCATTCCGTACGCAATCAATAATGTTAGAACTCCCGCCAAAAGAAATATCCGCTGGATGGAGCTTAAAATGCGCAATCTGTCCCATGGGATATTTAATTCACCTATATTGGATTCCCATATGTCTGCTCCCCGAGAAAGAGATAACGTTTGTTGGCGCCAATCTACGACTATAACTAATAAAGAACTTCTGCTTTTTCATTTTTACCAATTGAAAGCTGTCTGTGATTGCTATTTCCGTCGATTTATGTTTTGTAGAACAGAAATAGAGAAACTATCAGTATAGAAAAAGATCATCAGTCCTTTGATAAAAAGGAAGGAAAAAAAAAATTAATCAAAGTAGAAAAGGAGATGGATATATAATATATAAATATATATTTCATTTAATTGCCTCTTATATATTTCATTTTCGCCTTGGACCGGCAAATTAAAATTCTATCCGCGGGCCGATAGAACCTTCCGCCGGGCCGTTGTTTGCTCATCCCTGACCTATGACATTAGCTTTCGGCTTTTTACTCTTTCACCTACCTGTATAATTCTTGAGATTTTTTTTTGTATAATAATTTAGAATCATCCCTTTTTCCTTTGAATTTTTATCCCCCTCACCTGAAAGGAATCTTAGAAATTTTTCCAGTTTTAGATCTTCTTTTAGAGATCAATTGACAATCGTAGATAAAATTACACAAATCGAAACATTCTTCAGATTGACACTCTGAAGGGCTTAGATAAGTATATTCTTGTCTTAATAACAAAGATAATATTTATACATTAGTCAAATAGTCCCGAGAGAGATTTAAACAAATTTTGTTTAACATAATCCTCATCATTCTACTTACAATTACAGCACAGCAAATCTTTGTCGAACACTAGGATTACGTCTTTAATACATTTCAAGTATGGCAAAAATCGTGTTCCATATTCTATGGGAAAAAATGAGCTAGAAATAGTTAAAATTTAAATAGTATGTACAATTTGAAAAACATATAAATATATTTCTGTAATTCAAAGGGGGAAAATACTAATTGAAATTTTTATTGTTGTTTAATATAATACAGTAGAACTTCTGTAAGTCGAACTTCAAGGGGAGGCGCTTAATAATTCAATTTATAGAGTTTTCGACTTAAGGAGGATTTCGACTTCGCAGATTTTGTAAGGAAATATTCGACTTGTAGAGGTTTAGATTATTTCTAACTTATTTTGAGTTAGAGAGGTAAAAATAAATAAAAATTCAAGTTACAGAGGTAAAAACATGCTTATTTGTTAGAGTTCAAGTGTAATCAATAGCAATAATAAGAATTACAATAAGAATATTTCATATAATTGGTTATTCTACTTACTGTATACTCATACATTATTTACTAAGAAACAAGGACGTGCATTATCGGCAAATCCTTAAAGTCGGTAACTTATTTTTAAATTAGTTTCAAATGATCGAGTTGTAAAGGTTCTAAAATCAAACATTGCTAATGTTCGAGATACAGAAATCCAGTTTTTTTTTTTTTTTTTTCCCCCGAGTTACAGAGGGAAAATATATACCAAAATGACTTGTGGGGGGAATAACTAATTATTTCGACATATAAAGGGTTGAAATTTCGAGTAATGGAGGTTTTGGGGCTTGAAGGGAAGGGAACAAAACTTTTTTTCGAGTTTTGGAGGTTTTCAACTTATCGAGGTTCTACTTAAAGAGTTTCTATTATATTATACAATTTAAAAGAAAGAAAAGCTGACGAAGGGGACAGTGATTAGATAAAATGTCCGCTTCATTCTTCCTTTTGAATCAATCTCCATTGCAAAAATCAGACATTTTTTTTTTTTTATCAATTCGTTTAAATTTAAGTTAAAGGTATTTTACAACCTGCACTATCACTGCTTCCACCATACTATTGTTGTCCACATACCAGTAGGCTATTGTTACATAGTTACCTGATTATGTTTCGTCATTCCTCAGTTAATTGCCTTCTTTTCTGTATGAGAAAACCCTTCACTACTGTAGCATTTTCCCTCGGGAAGAAATGTAGCATTTTCCCAGAAGAGAGGAATATATATTCTTTAACAAGCACGTCGTAACAACAACCTAGCACTCTAATTTGACAGCAAATGAACAGTGTTGTGGATAATTATATTACATGCAATTAATGTTTTTGTATTAATGAGAACAACCTGCCGCTAAAACCTGACAGCACATATTATTCAGTGTCATGGATAATGAGACCTCATGAAATTAGCGATTATCTGTTCTACCTTCACAAGGCGAAACAATTACTGATGAGATATGGGCTACACTATGAGTTGTTGCATCGTCATTGGTGATAGACCATGAATTGAGAAATTGCGTGCTCTAAAGAAGTGATGGAAGCTGACCCCCCTCCATGACGGATTTTCTTAAAGGGAGGTTTTTAGAGAAGAAGAAGCGAGTTCTGTGACAAGAAGTGTTGTCTTTTTTCTGAAATGACTGAACTGGCCGGAGTTTCCGCCTGTTTTCAAAGTGAGTCCCTTGTGGTTTCGTGCATCATGCCGTGTGATAATTAATGTCAGCGCCATACCAGGCAAATAGATTCGTCATAGACTCGAGAACTCTGAAATTCTCGGTTCTTGGAGTGAACTGCACTTGTGAATGAAATTTAATTCTTTATTTTTTATTTTCTGTAAATAATTTGTAATAATAAGAGTTACATATATATATATATGTATATATATATATATATATATGTATATATATATAATGTTTGTAAGTAAAAATTAAAGTGTCCCATGAAACTAAAATTGTCCCTCTTCTTGAAGCCATTATCGGTCTAGTATAGGTCAAGACGTTAAACTATTAATTTTATAGGCATAGACGTTAAACTTCATTTCCAATCGATATAGATCTTTTAAAATTGTTGACAACTTTTAGTTAAAACTGATGCCAGAATTATGCAACGCTCTAAACACACAGCATATGAATTACATTTTTGCCTTATTAAAATGGACGTGAATATTGTACCTATTCCAAATTATATAATAAATTTCTAAAAACGTTTCATAAAAAATGCCCTCAGATTAGCAATGATTCTCAAGATTTACTATCTTGAATTGTGAACTTACAAAAGTGGGACATCTGTGATGTATGTTTTGAATGCCTTCCTTCTGTGTAGAGACACCGAGGTTGATAAACGGATAAATATTGTTTATATCGTTTAAATCCCATCATAGCAACTATTGTATGTCGGAGAGTTAGCTTTCAATCTTTATTTTCTGCCATCAGGCACATCGATAAGTGCAGTTCCGAAGATGATCGCTGTCCATATTGGCGATCCGACAATGGACAGATCGTAAGCCAAACGAATGCGGTGGAGTGTGTGCTGCAGGTAGGCAGGTAGGTGTGCTGCGTGTTGTTCGGCGGAAGCGTGTGAGAGCCTCAGCGTGTTCAAGTGCATAGGAATATGACCCCTGTGGTAGGTATTCCACCTTTTGTTACCGCTGAAGTCTTTGCTGGTGAAGTTGTCGATGGCTGCTGTGATAAGGCTGCACGCGGTTCGAGTGTCAGTGGAAAGGCCGGCTGATTAGAGTCGTCTCCGACATTGATGATGACATTGGCCGTCTCATTACGCCATGACTAGAAACTCATTGCAAATGTAGAACTGGTGCCGCTGGTGAGCAGTTCCACACTGGACAGTGCGCACAAAGTTAAAGTTGTTAGCGCTTTTGGTTCAACTTACACCAGTGAATCTTTTTTTTCCAAAATGAAATTGGCCAAACACAAAACGCGCTCAAACATAACGAACGCTAACCTGCAACACCAATTAGGATATGCAACTATCCAAATTGAGATCGATTTGCAAAAGCTAAGTGAAAGAGTGGAGAAACAAATATCACACTAGTAAAATAAATATTTTTTAATGATTTCATTTTTTTTATTTCGTTTATATTTATATATTTCTTATAATTCATGTTTAGTGTTATATATTTCTTTACAATGTGCGTTTAGTATCATTATTATTATATTATCTATGTTTACGTGTAAGAATAATAATAAACACAAAAACAATAACGAATTATGTTTCAATTTTCACTCAAAAAATGCCTATAGTGGGTCTAAATCTAATGTGGGGGCATATAATTTTAAATGCAGCCCGCGCAGTAATGGTGCATTTCCAAAGTGGCCACAAGATCATTTGGGTTGGCCACCCCTGTTCTGAATATAGTAACTCTAAGCTTAACGTTAGGCTATTTCAAAAATGAATAAAATAAAATGAAAGTATACACTGCATTCTGAAATAAAGTTTTCATTTCATGCGATTCTGCATCTACCAGCAACTATTAAAAATATTAAACTTCAAGTGTAAACTTGAATTAACCTTTCTCTAAAGTGCATGAATAATTATTGAAAATTACTAACCTAAGAATTAATAAAAAAATTTTCAGTACAGTTGTTTGTTTATATCATCCCCTACCTATTGGTATGCAAAATTTGCAGTAAATTACTTAGGTGCGGGTTTAAAAAATGATATAAGATTTTAAATTCTTTTACCCATTTTAATCGCAGCGATAATGTACGAAACAAGATGGCTCAAGTCCAAATCCGCTGGTGGCGCTCATTGAAGTTATACGTTGAAGAGATTCATTGGCGGTTATGACAAAGTATGCAAGCGTTACGTTATTGTACTGTCTGGTGAGAGTCTTCCGGGTATCACTCTTACGAAATGTAAATGCAGGGCAGTACATCTTAAAGTCTTCTTAGAAACATTGTTCTACCCATCACCATCTCTTGGTGATGTACATTAACATGAACCCCATCCGATGTATAACCACAGAAAGAATCTTACTATTCTTGATGTTTGAAATCTCATGATTTAAGCTTTCACATTATATGTTATTTTTAAAGCTGGACCATCAATAAAATTTTCTTTATTATCATTTTTGTATTGTTATGAGTCCTATTGGTAGCCTATGGCTGTGCGTGTAAACAAAGAAATGTAAATTTTATTTTCATTGCGGAAGTGTGCTACAGCTCCAGTTTTGATAAAAGAGCAGACTTAATGTAATATAGTTATTATAGTTATATTATGAATTATGTACAAGAAAAATATTATCTACAGAAGATAATAAGAGGATTTACTCTTTAAACTAAATTCAGAAGCACTACAGAGATAGCAAGAGGATAGATGTTAATCCATAACTTTTTAAAAGTCGATTATAATTTAAATTTTTATAAACTGTTTTGATGTTTATGCTACTAGTTTATGTAAAAAGTAATTGCCCTCATGACCAACAGTTAGCAGCCATA
This sequence comes from Caerostris extrusa, assembly GCA_021605095.1. NCBI lineage: Eukaryota > Metazoa > Arthropoda > Arachnida > Araneae > Araneidae > Caerostris > Caerostris extrusa. Next base: position 203,643 of record BPLR01021446.1, read on the forward strand.
AAGGTTCAGGATGACTATCATATTGACAGTTGGCACTTTCAATAGCTCCCAGTATCACCATTGTACTGATTGAAAATAATGGCTCTTAATCTTTCCCTCGCCTGCTGCAAGGTTATGTATGTAATAAAAGTTTTTGATATTAGAATATTGTGCTAGGTAGGTACCGAAGAACATAACACTCGGAAAACAAAGTTATTATAGTGCCTTTGTTTGTGCTAAGAGCAACATTGATATTTCTGCAGGAATATGATAATGACGAAGACGATTTCCTCCCGAAATCAAGACACGATGAATGTGTGCGATGCTCTGAGACATAAAGGACGTTCTCCTCGTTGAATTTCAAAAGTCATATTATGAATTACACATAGGTTAAGCGGCGTAGCTACTGGAAAACGTGAGGCGCGAAGTGGTTCTCGTCGGTGAGTTGTTCGTAGTATTACATAAGTAGAACACAAAGTCCACTAATGCTCAAGGGAAAGAAGAAAATAATAATAATGAAAACACGTTATGCTAAGATTTGGTAATCGAATATAGCAGTGTGAGAAATCGAGGAGTAAGATATTTCCAGAAGTTAATATTGCTAATTCGTATTTACATTTTTTCATCAATAGCGTATATCAAACTATAAAACAAGCATGTTGCTCGTATTTACTATGTTCTTTCAATTCAAAAATTGACAGATTTTTCTCTTCTTTCTTGTCTTAGCAATAACGAATAGCACACTCAAAATATAATATATATATATATATATATATATATATATATAATAAAACAACACTTTATTAAAAAATTTTAACATCAATTTCGCTTGTCTGATGAAAAAATAAATAGTTTTAAATATTTTTACAAGGAATGTGTTATTAGAAAGTATTTTCTGCAATTCTTAAAAACTTACTGCTTCTGCTTACCTGTTACTTGATATTAGCAAAAATTAAATAAATAAATAAAAAGCCATTTCTGTAGGATGTGATGTGACAAAAATGTGATAGCATTATAAAACATCTTTATAAAAAGATGAAAAAATTTACTACATATACATATTAAGCTTGTCCGTCTAGAATATAAAACCTATCCACCTTCTGCAGATGCCTAATAAGTAGTAATTTTGAAACTTCAAAAATGATCATTGTTCAAGAATGGTTAATATTTGCTGTTTTTACCTATTTAAAATGGAATAAAACTGCATTAATAAATGCTGCGGAAGGTGAGAAATACATTTAGCAAAAAATTAGCAAGCATATGGCTAACCTATCAATACAAATTAGCATCCATTGGACATTAACATGAACATATTGCATACAATATGTCTTCTGCTCAGTATGATGCCTCAACGGCCAACATCACGGACATAAAAGGATGCAAAGAATAATGCCGATTGAATATAAGAATGGCACTCACAGATCTTACCACCACTACACAATAAACCTTATAAAATCTTTTCTGCTGTTATACTCAAAGGCGGATTGTAAACACCGACACAACCAGTAGCAAACCTCCCATCGATGCGTAACTCATCCGTATCCTCATTAAACGAATGCAATCGAACCCGCTTTGTGTACCCCCGATGTACCTCAACCTTACCCTCCGATCATATACAACAATCCATAGAGAGGATCGATTCAACTGCAAGTATGATGGAATACACAAAATCCAATGACAACATGAATGGGCCTTGCTTTAGAGTTTTTAAGAGTACTAGTTTTTGATCTCAAGAACCTTTTCCCCCTCTTTCTGACACGCCTTCCCCCTTGAAAAAAGGACAGGTCTATTGTGCCAGCCTCCCTGCGAATGAACTTCCGAGTTCACTTTGCCTTGTTCGCCTTTTAGTGAAACGGCTCCAATATGGGAAGTCATTGAGGAGAGAAAAGAATGACACACAAAAAGGTAAAACGAAAAGAAAAAGAAAAAGAAAAAAAAAAAATGTCCGCTTCGGTGTAGTATATGGATGCGGTGTTGAAGAAAGGAAAAACTTAACGCTTCTCAAGGAGCTAATAAATGGACAATATTTTAAGGATATGGGTAGCAGAACATTATGATCCGAATATCATATTTGGCGATTTATTGCTTTCTACAGATTGTGCCTGATTGAAGACGATTCGTTGTTATGATGAACAAAAAATAATTTAGAAAATAATTCTTTGATTCCTATCGCAAAGCAAGAACAAAAATAAAAATATATACGCTTACAAAGGTGGCCTTATGGCCAATTGGCTAGTGTTCTGGCCTTTGATACGATAGGTTTCAAATTCGAACCCCGATGGGGCACGTATACTTGTTAGTGGTTCAGAATCCACATAAAAACCCAAAAAACTATACACACACAAGCATAAAAATAAAGTACAATACATATGATTGCTTTTGTTGTTGTTCTTGTAGATAATTATCAGAGGGCATCAGGTTCCACTTATGTTTGCTGCGAACAAACCATCGATTGATTATGAGCGGAGGACATTGCCATTCGGAAGAAGTTATAGAGATATCTGCCTCCATTTGCGGGCCAAACACAAGGAATTAAAAAAACGCCGGACTATCAATGTGAAATGCCTTACGCCCATTATCACAATTGCCATCAAATCTAATTTCGGAAGTCTGATACAGAGACTATAACAGATATAGCTAGCGAATACGGACTTCAGCTCTCCCGCACGCTCGCTATGCAACCTCAAAATCAAATCAGAAAAGTTTTTCCCGTAAAAGTTTCCATTGAAAATTGAACTTTCCACCTGATAACTGTGAAATTTAGATCTTTTGTGGTTAAATCTCCAATTGCTCAAAGTCTTGCATAAGTCTGAATGCTTTGCGTAGAATGAAGCAAGAGATTCTGACGTTCTTTATTTTTCCTTATCTTGAGGCCTTTAAACTTCAGCTTACTTAATAAAGTAGCTGAATCTCACATGTATGTCTGATCTCACATTTGTATATCATTGATTTTGTTCCCATACTTAATACTTCATTTGCAGGGAACAGTTTTCATGGATGCTATTTGCTATTCTACAATACCATTTAATTTCTTTATCTCTTTTTTGCAAAATCTTCTGTTTAAGCAAGTATTCTTCCCCATTATAATATGTGTAGTTTCCATTTTGGGTATAAATGGTAATACTAATCCCAATAAAATCTATTTTTTTTTTAAATAAAGTATTAAGAATCATTAGAAGTGCTCTTTAGTGCATCAATAATTAATAAAGAATTCCTCATAGACATCCCCAAATTACCTAAAAATCTATTAAACAGAATAATAATCTATATCCTATCATAAGACTCAAATAATTTTTTTCACATAATGGAAGATATAAATTCGCTTACAAACTACTAAATTGACTCTATCCCTTCGTCTTCAATAATTTGTGGTATTTATATCATCAACAAACTTAAGTGGAAAATTCTACTTCATTTATCCCAACAATTGCTCAATCACATAGAAATAAAATGTGGTCTTTCATTTACCATCCTCAGTTTCCCTTCCTTTTTAAATTCTTGCTGTATTTCATTAGAACCATTCTATTATACTCATACACCCTCTAAGATAGTGATCACCAAGGGGGATACTCAAAGTGATACTTGGGATTGGATACTCCAATTTTTTTAGAGAAGAATTAATTAAATTCAGTTAGAACTAGATCTTCGAATCGCGTTAACAGAGAACATCTGAGAGAAATAATTATAATAATTATTAATTTAATCATGAATATCAAGCAATTTAAAAAAATCAGTGTTTCGTTGTTTTTATATAAAACTGTATTCATTAAATGAAAGACAAAAATATGCTAATCTCTCATTATTTAATATGATTATGCCAAAAAAAAAAAAAAAAATTACTGCTGTTTATAGAATTATTGTTCTTTATCTGGTGCAAAGGCATATTGGAATTCTTAAATTTGAACTAGATCCTTTTGTTATTGTCACACATTTTTTATGAATATTTTTTTCAATAATTAAAATAATACCTCAAATAAACGGATGTGTTATTATTTGGTTTTAAATATTCCTACTGTGAGTTGTAAAATACTTAAAGGATGAAATCTTGTTTCTTTTTAGGTCCATTGAGAGAAATATTGCATGTTAGACAAAAAGAAGTCTAATATAATATTTCTCTTGGCATTCAATAATATTCTCTTGAATATAATATTCTCTTGACAAAATAGTCTAATATAATATTTCTCTTTGGCAAAGTGCAATTTACAGTCAGAAACTAAATTCATAGTATTATTGTGATTTTTTTTTTATTCCATTGGATTCTCCATTTTAGAGAGAAATGGAGCTTAAAAAGTCAAATAAAGAACTGATAACATGCAGCACTAATACAAATTAAACCTAGAAGCAAACAAAAGCATCAAGTTTTTTTAAACAACATACAACCCAAAATAAATCGGGATTGGTATATTTTGCACACTTCATTATACTCTATGCCATCATCACATCACATTCTAGAAGATATCAATCTTCAGTTCTTAGATAAAGATCTTATCCTGTAGATATCGCTATCGGAACAATCCTTGGCGGCGCGGTTGGCGTGCTCAAGAACTCGGCAACCCGGTACGCTGACATGTCCGCGGCATTGTGCAACGGTGTGAACATCATCAAAAACGACGCCGAGGGTCTCATATGGCTTGTCAAACCATCCACTAAATCAGGCCCATTGAGAAAAGGTCCCATTGACTCCCTTGTTGGAAGATTTCCGGCGGCCGAGCGTGCACTAAATTATGAAGTTCGGCACAAACGAAGTGCTTCTCTTTCCATAATTTGGAAAGGGGGTGCTCTGGGTAATAGCTGCAGAACAGCTGCTACAATTTGATTTGAATGGGGCATAGTTATACCGTGTATATTGATTGTTGGAGGTTTGAGGATGCTGTTTCCTCCTCTTACACCCGTTGGATCGTTGGAAGGGCACTTTAGGAAAATATGGGGGAGGAAATAATCGCCGTGTTGTGTGGGAATGTGGTAAATAAAAGAAGATTATTGAAATTAAAAATTAAAAAAAAAAAAAAAAAAAAAAAAAAAAAAAAAAAAAAAAAAGGGCAATTTCAAGTAGAATTTTGTTTGTTTAAGAATTTTAACTTAAAAATATTTTTTTCATAAGGAAATTAACTTTTGTACAAAATAATATTCAATTATGATGTTGAAGAAAATAGCTTATAGAAATTATCGATAAATTATTCATTATTTAAAAAAAATTGGGGAATCACTTATTAATTATCATATATCACTACATCATCATTACCACCTAAGTCATCATATCATCATTATTGGAGGTTTAGGTATGCTGTTTCCTTTTGCATTGTTGGATTGTAGAGAGACTCTAGGAAGTATACAAGAAAAGTGTTGTCATGTTCGTTGTAATGTGTGGAAAAACAGAAAAAAAAATTATGAAATATTATGAAAAATATTATTAAATGAAAAGTAAAATTTTTAGTAGAATTCATTTAATACTTTTTATATAAAAATCTCATTTTTTATATGTATATATATATATATATATATATAAATGGATATTCAAATACTACATTGCAGAAAATCGCTTTTTTAAATCTTTATAAATATTTCAGTATTTAAAAAGATTGAAACTCTTATTAATTATCATAGCATTTATCATCTCGAATCCCTCATTATCACCATCAAAATTGTCATATCATCATTGTCGGAAGTTTTAGCGTGCTGTTTCATAATGCACCGTTTGAATCGTAAAGGACACTGTAGGAAATATTGGATGGTAACATGTTTATTTATGTTTGCTGTGTTTTGTGAAAATGTGAAGTTTAAATAATAAAAAAATTTTTTTTTGATAAATTTAAATAGAATTCGTTTGTTTAGGAACTTAAAATCTTTCATGGTATTTGTAGGCCTATTATTTTTGATATAAAACGATGTTCAAGTAAGAAAAAAGACGAAAAAGTGATGAAGAAATTCTTTTTTAAATTGTTAATCAATTACTCACTATTTAAAGAGTTTAGAGAACCACCCATTAGTCAAGTCATCTTAACTTTTCTCATATCTAAACCATTATTATAGCTTATGATGCCGATCAGAAAAGGTATTGAAATGCATTTTTCTTAAATTTATTTACAAAATCTTTCTCCCCGATTTTATTGAAAATCCCAAGATTTACTATGCCTATTCCATATTAATAGATTGCTTATCGGGTTTTGAACATAACTTCTCGAATACTGAAACCTAACTGCAATCCACCAGCTACTACGGCTCTTAAATCAATGAGAACTTTTATATAAAGCTTATACAATTTCATGCACTGTCTTTACAATTAAATATTCAGTAGCTTATTAACTATAATTTATTATTGACACTATAATTAAAAAAGACAACTCAAGGGCAATTAAATCTATTGCCTTTGAATTACAATTTCGAAATAATAGAAAGAATGAACGAATTAAGAAAAAAATGATGAAAAAATACAGTGGGTACAAAAGTATTTGCACACTTACATTTTGCTTGCAAATCATAAAATTAAGCATTAAGAAATACAAAAATTGGTATTGCCAAAGTAGAATAAGTTTAATCACCTAAATTAAACAGAAAAAAATACAATAATATAAATAAAAAAAATTTTTGCAACAAAATTAAAATATCTCGTGTCAAAAAAGTATTTGCACACCCGCATGAATACAAAAGAAATATAATATATAAAAGAAAATTTCAAATAATTAATATTTAGTATGCATTTAGTGTCCATTAGCATCTATTACTGTTTGTAATCTTAATGGCATTGATTTAATTAAATTTTCTGTAACAGTAGGGTCAATATTTGACCACTCTTCAATAAACTTGTTTAAGTGCATATTTGCTTGAAATCTTCTTTTATCTTACTTTTAAATCCAAAGAATTCCACAAATTTTCCAAAGTTTATATCTGGTGATTGTGGTGGAGTAGCAAGTCTTCTGGGTACATTATAAAGCCACCACATTCGTGTTATACCGGCAGTGTGCTTGGGATCATTGTCTTGCTGAAAATAGTACGAATTACTGATACCCCAATTTTATTGCACTTTGTGGCAAGTTATCTCGCAACACATCAATAGGTTCGAGCTGTCATATCCCCATCAATGAAACACAAATTACCAACTCCTTTGCTAGCCATGCACCCCCAAACCATAACAGAGCCTCCTCCATGTTTGACTGTAGGTAATACATTTTTAGTATGAAAAGCAGTGCAAAGCTTTCTCCAAACTAATTTGCTGCCATCTGATTTAAAGATATTGAACTTACTCTCGTCGGAGAATATGACATTTTTCCAGAAATCAATTGGCTTATTGATATATTTCTTAGCGAATTCGAGGTCTCTTCAGTCTATTTCGTTCATTTATAAAAGGTTTTTTCCTTGGAGATCTCCATAAATTTGTGCATCGTGCAGGACATTTCGAATACTTTGGGCACTAATTTGAACTCCAGATGTTGAAGCGACATCATTGGCTAATGCTATCGCACTAACAAATGGATTTTTGATGCCTCTCTTATAATTTTTCGCTTAATTCGCTGTGAAAGTTTCTTTGGGCGTCAGAACGCAAGTTATTTGATGTAGATCCTCTTTCTTTGTGACGTTTTATAATGCACCGAACAGTAGAAAAGCAAACATTACTTTTTACCTATTTCTCGATAACTTAGGCCCATTTTCACGAAGAGAAATAATTTTCTCGCAACGAGATCGGCAATTCAGATTTCTTAGGTGACATCATAAATTGAAATCCAACAATCAACTGATAAAGTATCGACACTACCTCCCTTTATAGTCGTCTTACGTATGTTATTTACTGCGGGATGACTATCAAATAATTAGCAAAAAAGAATGCAAATTTCTAAAGTTGAGTTAGTGTGCAAATACTTTTTTGACGTAAAGATATTTTAATTTTATTGCAAAAAGTTTTTTACTTGCATAATTGTATTTTTAAAATTAGTTTAGATGAATAAGGTTATTGTGTTTTTAAAATGCTCATTTTTGTACTTTTTAATGCATTTTTTTATGAATTGTAAACAAAAACTGTATGTGTGCAAATACTTTTTGTACCTACTGTACGTTATCATTTAAGCTTAGAATAGGTTCCGTAGTTTTCTAGTTTTGAGGAAAATAAATAAATAAAATTTAATGTTTCTACTACAGTTGTTTTAACATATTAGTTCAAATTAATATCACTTTTCATTGTAGATGACCACACACACACATACAGGCACATTTGAAATACAAAGCAGTTTGCAGACAAATATTTTCTAAAATATGTTTTCCTTTTATACAAATTTATTGATTAATGATATAAACGAAACATTAATAAAAAATAAGAGCAACTAAATGACAGTTAAAGATAAAAACTTTTAATGATAAAAGACTTTTTGCTTTTCTAGAGTACACAGAAATTTCTCTATCACTAAAAAAACAATTTCCTTTCAGATACCTTTTTATTTCACGTTCAATTGCCTACATGTTCACAACGTTCTCACATAAACTCACACACAAGAAGAAGGGAGAGGAAAAAAAAAAAAACTCAGTTTCCTCTACTCAAAAACATTCATAAATCATTTCCGAATGTACCCCCCAAATCCTCAAATATGACTTTAAGGGATTTCTGCAGCGACTGTACCGATGTCGGGCAATAATAATAAAAATCCCAATGCAAGATCACCTGGCACCAACAATAACATAGCGTCACAAAACTGGAACTGATCGACTCCGTGTCATATTATTGTGGTCGAAAGCGTTCCCAGTCTTTTGATATCTGGAGCGAAGCATAAGCGTTCCACAATAGACCGTTGGAGTAACGATAGACTTCATCGAATAGGAAATCATTGAGTCGCAATTACTTTCGGTTGTAACTTTGTAAAGGAGGGGGTTACTTTTTTTTTTATTCATGCATTCGACTCTTTTATGCATCCGTCTTTTCGTGAGAGAATTGATTGGCTGAATTTCAGCAGGATGCACGGAGGGTAGTTTATTTTTGTAATTATTACTAAGCGATGGTGACGGAAAAGGGGAAAAGAAGGAAAAAAGGAAGAAAGGAAAAGTGGATGATGTTTTTCATCTGCAAATAAGTGGTGATGGAATTCAGTTTTTGGAAGTGCTATTATTATTATTTGGTTTAAGTTATGGGTTGTTTGCTGGGATTTTAACAGGTTGCAAATAGGATCGGTTTTTATTTTTGTTATTAGCTTTAAATGGAGTTGGAGAATAAAAATGAAGACGTTTTCCTCTTAACATGGAGTACTGGCGATAGAATGAGTTTTCAAAGATAATTTTCAATAGTTAGGTGAGAGAATTGATTGGCTGAATTTCAGCAGGATGCACGGAGGACAGTTTTATTTTTGTAATTATTACTAAGCGATGGTGACGGAAAGAAAAGAAAAAAAAAAAGGAAAAAGTGGTTGATGTTTTTCCATCTGCAAATTGAGAATTGGTGATGGAATTCAGTTCTCGGAGTTCTTTTATTTTGTTTGATTAAGTTACGTGTTGATTGCTGGGATTTTAACAGGATACAGAAAGTATAGGCTTATTTTTTATTATTATCGCTAGAAACGGCGATGGATAATAGTGGAAGGAAAGAAAGATGAAGACATTTTCCGTTTTAACATGAGGTGACATTTTCCGTTTTAACATAGAATTAGTTTTCAAAGATAATTTTCATTGGTTCGAATTGAAAATTGGCGATGGAATTCAGTTCTAGGAGTTTTATTATTATTATTATTATTTGGTTTGATTATATTACGGGTTGATTGCTGGGATTTTAACAGGATACAGAAAGGATTGGTTTTATCTTTGTTATTAGTAAGAAATTACGATGGAAAATAGTGGAAGACGTTTTCCTTAACAGGAGTGTTGGCGATAGGATCAGTTTTCAAACATAATTTTTCGCAGGATGCACGGAGGGTAGTTTTATTTTTGTAATTATTACTAAGCGATGGTGACGGAAAAGGGAAAAAAAAAAAGGAAGAAAGGAAAAGTGGTTGATGTTTTTCATCTGCAAATAGAGAATTGGTGATGGAATTCAGTTTTTGGAAGTGCTATTATTATTACTTGGTTTTTTGGGGTTATGGGTTGATTGCTAGGATTTTAACAGGTTGCAAAATAGGAACGGTTTATTTTTTGTTATTAGCTTTAAATGGAGTTGGAGAATAAAAATGAAGACGTTTTCCTCTTAACATGGAGTACTGGCGATAGAATGAGTTTTCAAAAGATAATTTTCAATAGTTAGGTGAGAGAATTGATTGGCTGAATTTCAGCAGGATGCACGGAGGACAGTTTTATTTTTGTAATTATTACTAAGCGATGGTGACGGAAAGAAAAGAAAAAAAAAAAGGAAAAGTGGTTGATGTTTTTTTCCATCTGCAAATTGAGAATTGGTGATGGAATTCAGTTCTCGAGTTCTTTTTTTTGTTTGATTAAGTTACGTGTTGATTGCTGGGATTTTAACAGGATACAGAAAGTATGAGTACATTTTTATTATTATCGCTAAGAAACGGCGATGGATAATAGTGGAAGGAAAGAAAGATGAAGACATTTTCCGTTTTAACATGGTGACATTTTCCGTTTTAACATAGAATTAGTTTTCAAAGATAATTTTCATTGGTTCGAAGTGAGAATTGGCGATGGAATTCAGTTCTAGGAGTTTTATTATTATTATTATTATTTGGTTTGATTATATTACGGGTTGATTGCTGGGATTTTAACAGGATACAGAAAGGGATTGGTTTATCTTTGTTATTAGTATTAAGAAATTACGATGGAAAATAGTGGAAGACGTTTTCCACTTAACAGGAGTGTTGGCGATAGGATCAGTTTTCAAACATAATTTTCGCAGGATGCACGGAGGGTAGTTTTATTTTTGTAATTATTACTAAGCTTGATGGTGGTAGAGAGAGAGAAAAGAAAAAAAAAAAGGAAAAGTGTTTGATGTTTATTCATCTGCAAATGGAGAATTGGCGATGGAATTCAGTTCTCGGAGTTTTATTATCATTATTATTTGGTTTGATTTTTTATTATGGGTTGATTGTTGGGATTTAACAGGATACAGAAGAAAGGATCGGTTTATTTTTGTCGTTAGAATTAAGAAATGGTGATGAAAAATAGTGGAAGAAGACGTTTTCCATCTTAGCATGGAGTACTGGCGATAGAATCAGTTTTCAAAGATAATTTCCAATGATTCGGTATGACGTGAAATTACTGCTTTATTGCTGGATTCTCGCAGTATATATAAAATATATATATATATATCTTTGTAATTGTTGCTAAAACTGTAGTGGTACAGAGTAAAGAAAAGAAAGGCAGATGATATTTTTCATTTAAAAATGGAGTGTTGGCGATTAAGAAAAAGATCTTTTCAGTTTTCACAGATGATTTTCAATGGTTCGGTATGATGAAATTACTGGTTTATTGCTAAAAAATTAAAAAGAGAGAGAGAGAGAAAAAAAAAGACAAATTTATCTTTGCAATCATAATTAAAACTGTAATGGTGGAGAGTGAAGAAAAGAAAAGCAGATGATATTTGCGTTGAATATTGAAGTCAGTTTTCAAAGATGATTTTCAATAGTTCTGGTATGACTGGCTATTAGTTTATTTGCTCGGATTTTTATCAGAAGGCGTTAAAAGATGAAGTTTTATTTTTATTATCAATAAGCGGTGGTGGTGTAGACGGGAAAAAAGAAAAGGTAATGTTGTTTCATTTTTTAAAATGCAGCGTTAGGGGATGGAATTCAGTTTTATTTTTTCAAATTATTATTATTATTATTATTATTTTTTTTTTTTTTTGCAGTATGGTGTAATTAAATTAAAGATTAATTGCTAGCTTTTTTAACAAAAATGTTGCTCGTTTATTATTAATACCAAATAGTTGAAAAGGAAAGGGAAATGCTGATGAAAATTTTTTTAATCTGAAAACGAGAAGGTTATCGATGAAATTCATCTTCTGGAGATGTTTTCATTTAGTTCTGTTTAATGAAATTAGTGGTTGACTTTAATATGACATGCTTTTTAAATTACTGACTGAATACTGCAATTTTAATAGGGACATTTAGGAGAGAGAGTAATCGTGCAATTTTGTAACCGTTGAGATGGTTGAAAAGAAAGGACAGATTATTGATATTTGTCATTCGCTCCCAAAAAAAAAAAAAAGACATGCCGACAATATTGTGCTTGTTTATTCTGCTGTGATGATAAACTTTAAACTTTCTGATTTGGTTGCTGATATTTTTACACAGGATGAAAAGAATTTTATATTTATAATTATTACTACGTGTTAAAAGGAAAAAAAAAAAGTGATATTTTATATGACTGACAATAAATCTTTGGAGACATTTTTCATTGTTATGGCTGATTATGGATATGGGTTGAATATGATACCGGTTGATTACTGGTGAAAATGATGATTGTTGTTGATGAGGTCGATTGTTAGAGGTCATACAATTTCTATTAATTATTCATGAATTAGACTTAATGAATTTTGTGTCAAATTTTCGTAAGAATCTCCCAAGTAAATTACGTGGTGAGTACCATGCATATAGAATTTTAAAAAATGTTGATAAAAAATTGAACAGCTTTTTTGGTTTATGATTTGACTGCTTTAACATATATTCCCAGAAAAGAATCATACAAAGAACAATTTTTATGCTTTTACATTAGAAAATTTATATATTTATATTGTATGTTGAATTAATTTAGAATATTTTTAAAAAAGATTTTATTACATGCCATAACGAAGCCTATATTATAATACAGCATACTTCGTAGATAATTTTCACTTGATATATATTCGCAATGCTCCCACTGCACAGAAAGCAATGAAAGTTAATGGATTTAATTTATATATATACATATATAACCAAAGTTATATGTTTATAGAAATGTGATAGAGAATGAGTGACCGAGAAGGGAAGAATAAAAAATAACGTAACAACAAATTACTATTTCTAAATCTAGTTTTTGTTGCATTTGGTCGTAAACTTAATGAGGCATTTAGCATTTCTAATATTAAATAAAATATACATGTAATTACTAATAACTTCACTTTTCTCCGAGGATTTCCGCCAGAACAACAGAGTGCAATTTTATTTACCCTATACAGAATTCTCCATGCTGAACTGAAAACTGTCTATTTCCCATTTTTAGTTTCAAAATTTTCTTTTTATTACTATTAATTAAAGTTATTAACTAAAATGCATGAATTGATTAAACAGACTTTTAATTTAATTATAAAAGCCATTGTTGAAAATAACCCATCTATGGCAAATATTGTTAACAAAATACACCGCCTGATATTTTTTAAAACTCTTTATTATTAATATTGAAAAAAGGTAGATTTAGTTCTTCCTTATTATTGTTTCAAAAAGTGAAATGCGCGAATATTTAATTTTGAATTTCCTACTAGATTGAACAGGTTTGATTTGGTTTGTCGCTCTACGGTCATCTTTGTGCGCACGAGGGTTAAACAGACCGGGACCTACAGTTTAACGTGGATTCCGAACCACCAACAATGCCACCGGTTCAGATTCGAACCTGAAGCCCGGGATACCAAAGACCATAGCACTAGCCACTTGGCCACCAGGCAGGCTCAGATTAAACAGGAGAGATGAATATTTGTGCACGTAATGCAGATCCACACAGAATCAAATAATTAAAAAGTACTCATAGAATTAGCAGAAATTAAAAATTTAAAGCAAACAAATAAAAGGATAAGATTAAAAAAAAAAAAAAATAAATAAAAAAAAAAATAAAAAAAAAAAAAAAAAAATAAGGGAATTAAGACCTTCGGAATAATTGAAATGCTTAAAAATAATATAAATAAATAAATAAAAATAAAAAAAAAAATAAAATAAAAATAAAATAAAAATAAAAAACTATGCAAAAATATAGAACTGATGATAGAGAGATAGGAGGGTTGGCAATGCAGGATAGAGTTTGACATTCAAAAGGTGGGATTGCTTGCCCATAGACCGCACAATCACAACCACGGCAGAGGAGAGAAAGATGATAAGATGGTAGACCTCTAAGGCTGAAGAGAAAATATTACAGATAAACAACTAACGAAGCTAAGGCTAGAGGTTTTTAATTCCATCATGTAATGTAATATTAATAGTGGTATTTATATTTGTTGTGAGTAAAAAATAATTGGGCTTTAATTAACATTTTTTCATATTTTTTGATATTTAAAAGCAACTTTCTAGGAGAGCTTCGTACTATGATCATCTTTTCTATATATTTAAAGATATCATGATGTAGCACATCATTTCGAATGAATCAGAAAGCTCTCGTAATTATTCTTGATTTTATTTTGATGACTTGGAATAGTTCCTATGACTCTTGTTTTTGTAGCAAGAACCCCAGTTTGTGCTGAATAATTCAAGATTGGTCTGAGAGCTTGATTGTATAAAAGCAAGTCTGTCTTGTAAAAGATAAAGTAGAATATTCCTCCTATTAACGGCAAGTTAAGATGTAATTTGTTCCAGCATCGAGCACTTGATCAAGTTATTTGACTCGATTAACTCAGATTTTCTTAAACACTTGCACATTTTTACCGATATTTTTTTCTTAGCAAAGTATTTTTGAGATTCTTGACAAAATTTATTTGGGATTTTTTTTTATATACTTCTGGGATTTATTTATAGGATTTAAAAAATATCCCACTTACTATAAATCTCCACATTATACATAATTTAGCGATTCTTACGTCGCGTAGGTGAATAGTGTGTACTATTTTTTTAAAACTGTCTTGAGACCGAGTTTTCATACTTTTTAACTGTAGGACCTGCTGGATAACTTGCAGAATTGCTGGAACTGAAAGAGATAAGTTTGAAAACCAGACAAGCGAAGTCGAATCGAAATTTCTCTATGCCAAGGAAGGTATTTTTTTGGAAGGGTCGAAAAAGAAGGAAAAGCAGGATCTAAAGTTTTGTTTTTTTTCCTCTTACTACAGCTGGCAAATAGACCGTGATCTTCGCCATAAGGGCTGCACCGATGTTACTCACTTTGCATTACCCAGGGGTAAAGTGTAACTTGAAGATGGCCGGACGCGGACGTAACAGCCCCCGCAACGCTCTACGATCCTATTAGAGCGGGGCCCACAGCTTAAAGTAGATTCTCGAACCACTACACACACTTTCATGGCAAAGTCGGATTTGAACCCGATACCTTTGGTACCGAACTACAGAGAGGATCTAAAAGTAAGAAGCATGGTAATGGAAGGGATCGCTTGTCTCAGATGTCCCATTGAGGGTATTGATTCGAAATTGAGCTACTGCAATGCCAGCCTAGTTTAGTGGACCACGCGTGGTTCTCTTCCACAAAATTAAACCTTTCGCTTTTCATCTTAATTTCAGTATGTTTCTTTAATACCTCTGACACAGTAACAATGATTACTTTAAAATATTGCTAAATAGTAATAATTAAAAATACATTTACAAGTCTGTTTAGATTTCTGCCTCTAACAAATACATACACGCATGCGGAAAGTATACACACACGCACGCACGCGCACACATACACACCCAAATATATTCATATATATATATATATATATATATATATATATATATAAGCTATAAATAGTTCATAATACCTCCACTATTCGTCCTTCTTTAAAAATCTGAGGCTGATTGCTTTTAAAGACTTGATGTTTAAATCGGAGACTATTGTTCATGTTAATCAATTATTTTGTATGCTATACCATTAATGCATTTCTTTGAGTTTCACTTATGGATATTTCATCAGTCACTAAGCTACATGGAGAAAGTTAAGAAGTAACTCATTTTGTGTGTGGTATTTAGAAAAATTCTATCCTGTAACTCCTCATTTTTCTGAAGTATGGAGACCACCCAGGACATAGTCTCCATGCTGGGCTGGCACACGAAACAAAAATTCCATAAGGTTGCTTAATGTTAGAACTATGCAAAGAAAAGGAAGAAAAATATTCACTTAAAATTCCTCTGTACCGAATCAACAAATCTCAGGAAAATTACTAATGTTGCATTTCAGTGTGAAGACAGTTAATTATCCATCTCGACAATATCTCATAAATTAGTTTTATATTATTTTAATTAATATAATATATAATTAATAATATTAATTTATTCTTATTAATTAACATAATATATTAATAATATTAATTTAATTTATAAAATTAATATTAATATATTAATTAATATATATATATCAAATAAAAATATTATTATATTATTTTTAATTTTTATTATTTTATGCCACCAGGCAGATTCTTTTAGGAGCAGTAGTAGTTTCTGTTAGAACTAGCGATGGAAAGTCGTCAAAAAGATTAAGACTTCTGAGTTGAATTTTTTTATATCAACTGCCGATTTCTTTACCGCTAGTTTTATGTATTATAATCTTTTAATGGATTTAAAAATAATTTGTGAAAAAATTTAAAGTCTCTTAATTGACTCATATATCTCATAAAAACAGTAAATGTTTAGAACTTTAAAAAGTGTAGCATTTTCACTCACTTAAAAGATATTCTTATCCTCTAAATATTCTTACAAAAAGTATACATATATCCTATAAGAATAACAATACCAAATAATGGGTACCACATTATTATAAAATAGCTTAAACTAAGCAAAAGAAAATTATACATTTTAATCACAAAATGCATTTAATTGCAAAAATTATATATTCATTAAATCTAATTTTCTTCCCTTAATAATAAAATATTTTCTAATAAGATATTCATCTTGGCTATCTGTCCAAAATATTTTTTAAAAGCCTCAGTGTTGAAAAAAATCAATACTCACTTCTTGGTATGCTGCTCTTTGCTACTGGTTGTATTATTGAAGAATACAATTGAATTGGCCCTTATCATTTAATCTTAACATAAATTTTAATGAATTTTAGGAAAATAAGAAAAATTGCTTTATAAAAGTGTCGGGAATGGAATTTTAAACGGAGTCTTGACCTGATTCTTTCAAAAATGCTGGAACCCCAATCCCCTTTTCTTCAGGACTTCGATTCCCGCCTCTGGTTGTAGAACTGTTACATATTTTAAGTACTATCTAGTACCAACCTTTTTAGCACCCCAACTGCGTACCTTAGCATTGTGAGTTACAAACAATCAAGTTATTCAACACTACTCAACACATTGGACTTGGTGACAATTCTAATTTTTCACCTTTATTGATAGTAATAAAGTCAATCCAAAAGAGTCCATTTAACATTGAAGTGATTATCCTTTCTCCTTCACAAACAGATTACAAAAGGGTAAAACTACTTGCAATAATAGTACCACGCCTCTTACCACAGGCAAAAGTGCAGCTGCTGGGATTTCGGACCTCAACAATAAGAACTTCGAAGAAATTAGGATCTTTTAAAGCTTTAATTGAATAAAAAATACGAATACTAGATAAGAGAGATTTATGTCTTACTTTTGCAATCTTCCCTGAAGAAGATAGAGGGGATAAGAACAATGGTCTTAAAACACTTAGCATTTGTGCCCAAACCCTGGGCAGCTAAGGGGTTTCCTTCAAAACTCAACATCAGACGTAGCAGTACCCTTTGGGTAATAGGGGGAATCTTTTTACATTGTCTATTCCATAGTAATGGAGAACCCTCTTTAGAAAGGAAAAGAAAAGTTGAACTCAAGAAAGGCTGGACTCAAAGAAAAAAAGGGTACTTTACTACCAGCATCGAGTTCTAGAATAGATGTTTTTGTGAATGTTAGCTTGCATGGGATTCATCTATTAGGAGCGACGTGATCGTATACGATAAAACAGGACATTATCAAACCCTAAAATAAAATGCAAATGAATGTAAAATAAGGATAAACATTTTATAGACGACACCTAAATTAAACAATAGAGACATTATTGCGAATTGCAAAATTTAGTATACGAAAATATTAATCAAGGAAGACTTATGAAGTTGGCTTTGGTTTGTCGCTCTGCGGTCATTTTTTGCACACTTGAACCTAATTTGAATTAGATAATTGGCCATCTGATTCGCTTATGAAGCAGGACCTACATGTCATATAATACTCAATTACATATTCTTAGATAAAATTAGATCATAATAAATTAGAAAACGTTTGAAAATTAGATTAAATTACGACGAGAATTTTTCTCTTAACAACCAGTATTATCCCAAACAATTTATGTCCCAATATAGATCTTCCATAATGGAAGATGGAATATATGAAAAAGAAATTGAGAATTGCTTATAAATATTCATATTTATAAACTGTTTTCCCTCTTCCATTCAAAAAAGCAATCGTCAAAAGTTACCATTTAATTATATATATATATATATATTACATATTTAACTAAATGATATCTTTTGTTTATGTTTGTTTTATCGTAATTTGATATAGCAGATTATAGCGGACAGAAAGTATGGGAATCAAATGCATATAATAAGAATTTGATCAAATTGAAATCATGGACAAGTTCGGATTATCTTTAATTAAAATAATAACAAAACATTTAAAAAAAAGTAAATAAATAAAAAATTAAAAAAAAAAAAAAAAAAAAACCACAGAGATCTGTTTATGAATTTCAATTTATTATATTTAATTAATAATTTGATTCATTATATTTAATTATTTTCAGAAAGAAGTTGAATATATATAATCCTCTAAATACTAATCATAATATACCCATATTTAAAATGGTGATTATTAAATTCACGCAGATGATTAATTTTAAAAAGATTAATTAAAATTAAATTAGATGATTAATTATACGATGTTTACAAAAAAGAAGAATCATAATTAAATATAATCATTTATTAAATTATCTATTAATATTGTTTGTTAGTTATGTTTAGTAATCGCATCAATGCTGAAATATATAACAACCATATCATTTTGTTATGTTTAAAAATTGCCCTTCTTTTTTAAGCTGTCAACTGAAATTATTACTAAACCAAAATCACATACTTACTTTGTAAATTTTCTATGCCAGTTTCTTTAACAATAACGCTATTAAACAACTATGTGAACTCTTCACAATTTCCCTTAACATAGACAGTATCCGAGCACGTATTCATTTTACACCAGACATTTACAAAGCATCTGTAGTCTTTAATACCAGTTTTTTTTCAGTGTTGAAGGTAAGGCAGGCATAAAGACAGAGTTGCCTACTTTATCATTCATACTTATACTCATATTTTCACCCTTTACTTATATCACCTTATTTTGACTTCTTTTAAAAAGTCAAAAGAGGAATGTCAAGGCGAAGAATCTTAGGGGTTATTTTTTGCTTTTTTATTATTACATTTATGAGATTCGTATACCATTTATATACCCTATAAACAACCAGTCGATCATGAGGGAGGAAAAGAACATTGCCTTCCAGAGGCAATAATTGCACTGAATTTGCTTGTCATATAAGAGAAAACCTAGAAAACCCCCAAACTCAAAATCTTCAAGTCTTAATGTCAATGCTCTGAATTTTTATCAAGCTACTCATTTCTGAAAGCAGTGACTGAAAAAAACATCGCTAGTGGTTTCGAACTTGGAATCTCTTTCTATCACGTTATCTATACGCGGTACCACTTGGACTTCAATTCCGTAATGGGCGTATATATATTTTTTCTTCCTATCATTTGTTACAATGAAATTATTGTCATTTTTATTCAAGACAATCATTTTAAATTACCTTGCATAGTAGGCTTAAGACATTCACAGATTTTTAAAAATCGTAAAGTTACATAAATGTTAAGCAGGAATTGTATGAAATGCTTTATTAAAATAGAGAATTTTTTTTCTTGTCTATAAATCTGTTTTAACCAACAATTTTTTTTTTTTCTTTGCCTTTCCCGCTCCCCCCAATTTGTATGGTTTAAAAAGAGTTAAAAATGAATTATCCATTTATAACGGGATCCATATAGTTAAAATATAGGAATTGTCTTTTCTATCTCATCATCAGCATCATCAGTGCCACAACAGCCCCATGGCGGGTCAAGGCCGTCTGCTTACTAGCAGATTTCTAGACAGGAAATGTTTTCTTTTTACAGGGTAGGGTTGCCAAACACTACGTCCAATGCTCTATAACCATATTAGACCAGGACCTACGGTTTAAAGTGGACTTTTCTATCTACAGGTTAAAAGTTACTAAATCAAGTATAACCAGGCTTCAAATTAGCTAGCATTCTATGATATATGATATTTTAGCATCTGATAAAATTCGTATTTACAGCAAAAACATTTTCTTAATGTAGCTGTTATATTAAAATACACTGAATAAGAACTTCAAAAATAATTTTGAAATCCACATACTATACGAGTAACAGATAAAAAAAAAAAAATGTACGAAATCCAAATCTTTAAGTAGTACCTCGGAAAAAAAAGAGGCAGACTTGGTTCCAAATTACGAATCCTCCATAACCACCTGGGGACAAGGGGGACACTTGAGAAAAGAGACACTAGACGGAGGGGACAAAAGGGTCAAGTGACACCAGGACCATCCTCCCATTGAAGTACTTGTCCCATGAAAAAAAATGGCAAACATCCATTAGTGTGTTCAAGGAAAACTTGAAAGGTGCTAGTAAAAAGGTACAATCATATAGAAAAAAATTTCAAAAAAAAATCTTGTCGCAATAAATTTTAGCATATTAAAGTCATCAATCAAAAACAACTGGAACAACTGGAAAAATTTAAAAATATAATAAAACTCTTTTTTCTCTAAAATAAAAAGTGGAGGGAAAAAAAAAAAAAGAAAAAAAAGTATTAAGTCGTATCGGGTTTCTTTTTAAAAACCTTAACTCCTGCAATTGCAATGGCATTTAATTCAGTTTTTAAAAGTCATTTCACTATATCAGCTGTATAGAATTAATTTGCAATTGATTGCATACTGCTTGTATGCGAAAAATCTATTCTCACAACTGCGTTCCTGGAAATTTTGGGAATAAAAATTAGTAAATAAATTCAAGAATCCCTACTTCTGTAGGACAATGAAATTTAATGTATTTGATTTTCCCCTTAAATAATTATATTCGCATTTATAAAATTAAACAGAAGATATAAAAATTCTACTTTATCTTTAAAACAAACTTCTTTTATACAAACAAGTCCTTAGACCAATCCTGACTTATGCAGCACCCATCTGGGGCTGCAACAAATAGAAACAAAATCCAAGTTATCCAAAATAAAATTCTTAGAATAATTACGGGGAGCTCCTGGTTCATTCGAAATGATGTGCTGCATCATGACCTACAAATAAGAATCAATAGACGATCATATTGCGAAGCTTTCAAGAAAGTTGTTTTTAAATATCAAGAACCATAAAATAATTTAATTAAACTCAACTATTCTTTCCCCAAAAGGTAAATACCATTAACCATATTACACTACAGGATGGAATCACGACCTCAAGCCTCGCTAATTTCTTCTATGATCCATCTTCAATACTATTCTTCAGTTCTAAGAAATCTCTATCGTCCTCTCTTCTGCCTTGGCAGTGTGTACTGCGGAACTATGTTAAAAAGAAAAAAAACAAACAAAAAAAAAAACATTCCATTTCTCAGAAAACATCAAGCTCTACCCTGCAGTAACAAACTTTACTTCCGATCTTCAGTTTCAAATGTTGTTCGTATGTTTTCTGTCTCCTTAAAGAGTTTTTTATTTTTGTGATTGTATATTTATAATTCCTATTTATTTTCATTATATATGTGTTTATATGTCTGTCTGCTATGTATTTACGTATTTATATGCTTCTATTGTGTGCATTTATGTAGTTTGATATTGCTTGATTGTCATCTCGTAGTTTGTTCATCCCCACCCCTTTATATATATATACATATATATTAACTTCTTTCCATCCTATTAACTGTTTGCTTTAAATTTTTAAATTCCAGCTAATTCTGTGATACTTTGTTTTATTATATTTGAATTCTGAGCAGATGTGCACTACGTGCACAGGTACTCGACTCTCTATCAATCTAGTAAACAGAAGATAGTTTTCTTATCTCGAAGAAGTGACATAAGAAGAAATCGATCTGTAAATGCGCTTAATAGTGTGTAAAGTAAAAATATAAATGCATAGATTAAAAGTAATTTTGTTTTTTAAAGAAAATTTGTGTTTGTTGATGTTTTGCTTTTGTTTATCTCAGTGGTGAGAAAGAATGAAAGATCACAATGGTCAAAAGATTTATGATACCTTCAAGATATGGCATTTTGAGGAGTAGATATGTATGCAAAGGAAAATTGCAATTCTAAAAGTAACACTTTAACTGGATCTCGATAATGTACTATGAATTACACATTTAGCCTACGAAATGTGTTAAATTGGCCAACCTAAGATATCTTCTGGCAATTAAGCACAATTATTTAGCATAACATTTTTAATTTCTTGTCCAAGTGTTTATGTTTCAAATCATTGAGCAGATCAAAAGGTTTTAATTAATGAATATAAATGGAAGTTTTACCTTTGAATGCCCTAAAAAAAAAAAAATTATAAACAGAAAAAAGTAGACATTATTAAAAATGCGTTTTACAATTTCGCCAAGATACAAAAATGAAAATTAAATAAAAAATTAAAAAAAATAAATAAAATTAAAACATAAATAAATAAAATTAAAAAAAAAATAAATAAAATTAATTTCTAAAATTATCAATGTCTTAAAAAATTTATAATTTCTTGTTGTGTCACAAGGAAATTGTCGTCTCAAAAAGTAATCGTAATGGTTAAAATAGTAATAATAATAATAATAAAAGATTTCATAATAAACATGTGGAATGATAAATGACAATTTTTATAAGAATTATAAAATATTCGTTGTTGACAAATATGATTATCTTCAATATTTGTAAAGAATTAACTATCGCCATCACTTATAGTTTTATATGATGAACTTAATAGAAAATTGCACGCAATTTATTTTTTTATAAGTACATGCTCAATGTAATTGTTAGAAAATTATACTTACAATGATTTCTGAAGAGAAAGTATTGATACTTTGTGCTAATATTGTAAATTGTAATAATAACAATAATTTTTTATAACAATAAACAGATTTTTAAAGTTGCTCTTTATTGAAATTAAAATAAATCAGCATATAAGTAATCATTAATGTGACAAATAATGACATTTGGTTTGGTTTGGTCTGTCACACAACGATCGTGTTTTGCACATTTTGGGCTAATTAGTCCGGGACCTACAGTTTAATGTGGACTCCGAACCACTAACAAACATCCATGTCATCCCAGGATTCGAATCTAACACATGTAGTGATATTTGGAGAAATTAAATAAGATGTACTATATATTTATAATTTTAAAATAAATTTCGGAATTTTAATAATGTCTTAAAATTTTACATGTTTGGGTAGGAAATGTTTTTAAATAACGTTTAATAATCCGTTAACGTTAACTTAAAATTATTTCGTCTTTAATTTAATATTCATTCAGTTTAAATTAAATGATGTATTTTAAAATGTAATGCTTTGTTTATTTATTAAGTTATTTTATCATATACTGTTAATAATTTTCATTCATTCCATAGTGTGTTAAGCGGGGGAGGGGGACTGATGAATACAATGAAAATACTTGCACATAGAATTCTACATAAATAACTTGCAACACAGAATTCTACATAGTTTTAAAAATTTTACATGTTTTGGAAGGAAATGTTTCTTAAATAACATCACTACATTTCAAATGCATCGTTAATGAAATCTTAAATTTTTAATTTAATTGCTTTATTTAATTGCTAAGCCATTTTATTATATACTGTTAACTATTTTCATTCATTCCATAGGAGAAGGGTGAATAGAATGAAAATACTTCAAAAAAATAAAATGTATGACAACATCAACATGAAAATCTTACATAGAAAGAATAAAAACTCCTTTTCACAATAAACAATCCACTTTCAAGTAATCACGAAAAAATGTTTAAATGAGTCGCTTGATTTTGCTCAGTCCTGAAAAATTAAACATTGCTTTCAAAAACGGCGAGTAAGCCGGGGAAAAAAAAAAAAAAAATAAGCCCGAGGCATGATAAGAAAGTAGTTGATTTCTGGCAACCATTACAGAACAGCTTTCATCCTGTAGTCACACTGACAAATCACCATCGATAAAGGAATGAAACGAAGCTGTTGGCTATCGAGAGCCACTCAACGTCAGATTCTTCCACACTTCCCAGCTGTCTCCATGACGACAAAGGCGGAGTCTCCCGGCATTCTTCCCATTCATTGGCTGAATGCGTGTACGCCTCTTTTGCCTTGTTATAATACCCTCCGAAATGGATACTAGGCTCAGTTTAATGCAGGATCTCCATAGTGGTGAGTGCATCTCGCTCATTAAGTGTGTGCACCGTGGTAGATACTCCACCAATCTGTTCCAAGTTATACTTCAGTGATTTTATTTTGAGTCGGGTGTTTAATTCCTTCTTAAAACTATACAGAGTTTTTTGTTTTTATGCAAATTTCGCATGAGAAGATGCAGCTTTAACGAGACTGATAACCCATCGGAAACGATAATAAATGCCAACGATTCTCAAAGAACTCCTGGTGTGATTGCTTCTCATTTGACAATGACTTCAGTGTACCACTCAGTTCGAGGTCGCCCTCTAAAAGTCCAGAAACTGTTCCGTCGAAACAAAATACTAAGTCGCCCAACAAAACAATTTCCTTCTCTGTGGACTCTATACTGAGAAGAACCCTTCAAGTCCTGAGCAAGACTGTAAGCCAATGAATGGTTCTTTGGAAAAGCACAGAAAGAAGACAATAGCAGCGTTCGGCGATTCACAATGGACAGTTTATTAGACAACGATACCAAACAGCTACCTAGAATTCCCACTTATGTGACACATTCCTCCTTACAGAAATCTGGACTCGTTCAGCCAGAAACGAACTTATCACCTCCATCTATTCCATGGAACTCTCCTTTCACAACTGTGCCATGGTTCCCAGATGTCAAGGGATGTTTCACTATCCATAGTAAGTACATTTTTTAATGTCCTCCTTTTACAACACTTAGTATGCTGCACAGCATTTGATAGATTTCTTACTTGTTTTAATGTTGTAGTTGTATTCATTGAAGTTTAAGAAAATTATAGCTTCAATAAGACTATACAATGACAGGTCAATTTTAATTTATTTCCTTGCAGGCTTTGTATTGTGAATATATTCATTTCAAATGAGCTATCTTTCAATATGTTTCTGTCAAATAGTATTATAAAGCACTTTATATTAATAAGTGTGATTACTTGTTGCTTTAAATGCTTTTGAAAAAATGTTCTTACATAATAACATCAATATTATAATGTATTGTTTCATCAACATCCCGGGACAATTCTTACCTTCATAGAAAACAGATTTAATTACCATAATTTAACTGAATTCAAATTGCTAGATTTATTTACTGTTGTATTATATTATCAGCTCTAATTTGAATTTCCCATTCAATCAACTAATCATATAACTAAGAGACCTTTCTGTTTCTAAAAACTTATTCTTTTATTTTTTTATTTATCATATTTCTTACATTATTTATTCATAAAAATATTTTAAGAAGAAAGGCTAAGGTTCAATATATGTGCTATGGTAGAAATATTTTATTTGCCAATAATGATTATATAATTTTTTTGTTACAAATAGTGGGTAATAGTGATTTTAATTTTTCAACATATAGTGGACAAGTTTGTTGGCAATAGCATAAATCATCTATAATGCTTCATATGGGACAATCTATCTAGTTCTTTTTATTTACACAAAATAAATTAATGAATACTCATTATAGCTGTAACTATCCCTGTATGCTTTTTTTTTCCCCTGTTGTTATATTTTTGTTAGTAACAGATATTGAAATTTTATTTGAAAATAATTTAAAATTTTCTTATAACACAGACAGAAAGAATATCTTAAACAATTTTATCAAACGTATATTTTCAGCAATATACTTTAATTACTAGTTTTTTTTTTTTTTTTTTATCTAAAAATGCATAATTTTTGTTAGTAAAAGAAATAACCAATAATAAATCTATTTTGCTTCATATTAATATTTATACAACAAGAAAGTGGCAATTATTAAAAAATACGTAAATAACCATTTGTACATTGCAATTATGAATTTCACTTAAAATTATTTTGCAAATAATATCTTTGGATAATTTCAAAATACATAAATGTGCTGTTAAGAATGGGACAAATCAATATTTTTCTTCTTCGTAATTTTCTTCACCACTAACCCCTTCATAACCCATACAAAGACCCCACCAGGCTCCAAAAAAATGCGGTTATTGATGAGAATTTAAGTTTCCTTTCACCACACTTCCCCCAAGTTTCTCTTTTCGTTGTTGCTCCCTAGTGGCAGATATTTCATCATGGATTCAGACATCCTGGAGGATTTTGGTGTGCCGACGCCCTATTCATTGACTTGGTCGTGGGATAATGGACATGACTCTATTGTGTTGAAGTGTACAACCCACATTTTTATTTTTGTTATGGCTTTGTAAAATGCTCCCTACCAAGCAATGCCGAACTTACCAGAAAACATATTTCATTTTTTTCCTACGACTCTTTTATTGCAAGTGTTACAACCCCCATATTTTAATTTTTATTATGGCTTTGTAAGGGTCTTTCCCTAGTAACTTCACCAGCCAAACTTTCCAGAAAACGTATTTCTTGGTAAATTTTTTAATACTCTCTTACGACTCTTTTGTGCTGAAGTATTAGAACCCCATATTTTTATTTTTGTTATGGCTTTGTAAATGCTCCTAGTACTGCTCTACTAATCCTGAATAATGCAAAACTTTCAGAAGACGTATTTCTTGATAATTTTTCAGTACAATTTTACACCAAATTGGAAAATTTCTTCCTAAAAGTTGTCTAATTTATCATAAAACAAACTTAAGGATTCGTAATTAAATAATTTTCATAGTTAATAATGCGATGGATAACAAGTTTTTTTTTTTTCCTGTAAATAAATTGTACAATTATCTTTAAACTAAATGTATTTGATGTGCAAATGTTATTATTATCTTTATCAAGTGTCATAATTTGTGATATTAAATGGAAACATATCTTATACATACGACACTATACTGTATACTAGAAAGAATTGGGTGATTGTAGTATTGATATAGCACATATTTCATACTATGCAAATCAACAAATTACATAATTTTTACAGTCACAATTTGTATAAAATGGTGTAACTATGAAATTTCTATTCTGGTCAATAAAAAATGTAGTTAAAAAAGGGCTTTCAAAAATTATTTGATTCTTTTAATATTTTAATATATATTTAAAGAGACTCCCCTATTTAACAAGTTTTACCTAGTATATAAAAACAAATTCATGCTTTTCTCAAAATAAATAATATTTTTAGAATTTGCTCTGTCTTGTAGAATATGCCATCTTATTTTGAATAGTTTACTATAAAAATGATTTAGAAACAATTACCATAATATTGGTAACGCCACTTTAATTATAACTCAAAAATTTATCCAATAACTAGCAGAACTGCTTTTGCAAGGATGAAATCTTGCCACACCCAGATATTATGGTTTAATGTGGCTATAATATATCTGGCCTTATTTATTTTCCATACGTTATCTGGACTGTTTATTTACCCATATCTTAATCTTAGTACAATACAAGAACTGGAAATGAAGAAGTATTTTTTTGTTTTCAGACTTTCAGTGTCTATCTTTTTGGACATTATTAAGAATAAACTAATTAAGTAATTCGCTAATGAAAATAAATTTATATGTTGGGGAGTTTTTTATATAAATTTTTTAATTAAGTTTAAGTAATCTTTAAAAATGATACTGATGAAAAAAAAATTAAATATATAATTTCAGATTTTGAATAGAAAATTATAAATTGTTATTTTTAGATTACTTTTTTTTAAGCTACCATTAAGAATTAGTTAAAATTCAAAGAAGCATTTTAATATGAAACAATTTATTTATTATCTTTATAAATAATATAAGCGACAGATATTTT